>APFE030285102.1:0-25162 GCA_000404065.3 Pinus taeda
ACATGTGGTTACAATCTGCTTCAGTTTGAAAAAGCTTAGTTTTTCCCTTAGTGTGCACTTGTGCAATAAAATGTTATTTAGCAACTCCTTCCTCGGTGGCAAGCAAGGGTGAATTGTTGTTAAATAGGAGGGTATTCACTTGTATGACGGTGTGTTGTATGTCTTGAAACTCTGCTGGTGGCACTGCCCAGGCAACTGATAAAGTAGATTTCTTTCCCTTTTAGTGGCTTATTGAAGGAACTAACAATTGTTTCCCTCATTTAGGAGATAGTTTGAATACCCAGTGAAAGTTTCAAGCTAGTCTCATTGTGGGCCGAGTTACATTTTCTTCTTGGGTTGTGTATCACTCAAAGACTAGAGCATATGGTTTATAGGAGGTGAAGTATTGTTCTCAAGGGGACACATTTTGTTTCTGGCTATGCCTGCATATTACCACAATTCAGAGTTGAAGTGGCTTGGGTGCTAAAACATGCGCTGTCATATAGTGTGGACTTGTGCTTCCATTTATGGGCAGCGTATTTTTCAAGATAAGCATGGAGCTGTCATGAGCTATAACTGCTATATGTATCTATACTAATGGCTATCATCAAATATTAGGTTCCATATCAAAAATATATATATATATATGTTATGAGTTGATTTTGTTCAACTCATGTTTTGTTTTTCATAAATCTTTCTTACAGGTGATGGCCATGGACAAATTTGGAAGTCTTGTGTATAAAAACAGGGACCATTAATGTTGCAGGCTTCAAATCCAAAGAAGAATAAATTCCCTTCCTCATAGGCCAAGTCTTTCACTGTTGAGTTCGAACTGGGAGAAAGAAGTAACATGGTATGGTTTCTGAGTTTGAACAAAATTATGCCATTCAAAGAGTGAAGTCAGCATATAAAAGGATTTTCTAGTAGGAACACATACTGGTACTTTGGCAATTTTATTTGCAGCAGGTGTTGAGATATAAAAGTTTTCAATAAATTTGCATTGTTTAATTTGTTGGTTCCTTGCAAATTTTGGGAAAGAAAGAATTAGTGTTGAATACTTAAGTTGCTTCCTGGTATGCTTCAAGACATTGCAGAAGGCTCAAAGTTTGTATACTTGCAGTATTTCCAATTAACATAATTTTGTTTCTCTTGTGTATCATGCAAAATACAAGCAACCTGTAGATTTGGAGGTCGAAGAGATATAAACACAATCTATATATATAGTGCATTGGTTACTTGATTCAGTTGCTTCATAAAGAGTTTGGTGGGTTGATTACAATCTTTTATGGAGAAACGTTTTGTCAGTTGTATTGTCAGAACATAATGCTGGTCATGAGTAAACTCTTATTTTTATGTAATGGATTGTAATTGGTGCTTGTTGGTTGCACATTGATCATTTGCTAACATTTGTAAAGGATATTGTTGTGTACTGTGAGTGGGTATTACTTTTCTGCATTGAGTAGTAGTAGTGATCGTTTTTAAGGTGTAATTTTGACATTAAAGAAAAAATGACTAGAATCAATGAAGTATTAGAGTTCCTCAAAACTCTCATAATTTCTACTACTCATGATACATTAAAATTCAGAAAAGTTTCTCTCACAGACATTTAGGTCTATCTACAAAATGCACAAGATAATATTGATTTTTTGTAGCTTGAGGCAAAGCTATAGCATGAAGAATTACAGCAGTGGAGTCATCATTCTGAACTTGTTTCTATTCAGAAGATTGAAATAGACTCCCATAAACAAAAAGATAATAATTTTACAGTTGGTTTAGATTTAATACCCAATAAAGAAGAAATTGTACATGCAGATGCAGAAACTCAGTCTGCACTTCCCAAACCCATCATCAAACCTTGGGAACAAATTGTCCACAACAAGCACAGAACCGGTCTTGGATATGAGAAGGACTTGTCCTTTCATATTCTAAACTACTCAAAGCCCATTCAGTTTCAGATTGTTGGATTCATTCATGACAGTTCACCTGCTCCTCATGACAGTTCAATTTCAGCTGTTCCAAACTCTGCCCATCTTCCACAACAACAACAGATTGTGAAATTCCAACACTGTGACTGAATTGGCCATTTGAAAGATCATAGTTTTGATCTTCATCCATGTAAGCATTGTCATAAAACCACCCATTATTCACACATATGCTTCAGAGACAAACGTCCTGCAAGAACAAAGATTCATCTTGGATGGATCGCTTCTTGGCAATGGGCATCAACAAGAAAGAAGATATTCCAATCACATGTCAGAACTTCTTCCAAAGTATTGAACAGTCTTGCAGTTGAGTTTTCTCCATCATCTCACCTTGTATTTGACAGGGGGGGAAATGATGGTCATATACAAGCTTCAAAGTCACATCAAGCGAGCCTGAGCCACAACCTGCCACACTAGTTTCATAGTTGTAGCCAGAAACAAAGATGCCCCTAAGCACGCCTCCAGTTGGTAATCTGGGACACTTCCTCTAGTAGAAGACTTCAACTTCTTGCCTTTTTTTGGAAGAGTTCCAGGAATTGCATTAATCATTCCAGAGTTGTTGGTCATCCTTAAACCATCACAGGTTGAGACTTCCCTTTTCAGGTTGAAGTTCCCCCTTTTATGCGAGGAGAGACCTCCCTTTATTGGTTGAAGGTTTCCATCTTCAAAACAATAGGAGCACTTCCTCTAGCAGAAGACTTCAGCTTCTTGCCAGTTTTGGAAGAGTTCCGGGAATTGTACTAAGCGTTCCAGTGTTGGTGGTCATCCTTATACCATCGCCCTTTATACCAACATTTTAGAGAGCACATTCAGCCCAGTGCTTCCATGCATTTTTGCACATTTTGTATTGCAACTCCCTTCTTGGACTCATACATAACCCTTCAGATTAAGGGGGGGAATGTTGGACAGCTAATCCTCAATGGGTTAGTGTGGAAGCCGAATGGACAAAAGGAGTCCAAGAGACCTTGGGATGTGAAACCCAATGGTCACAACATGTACTATAAATGTAAATCACTTGTTAATAAAAATTGTACTCTCATGTTTTATCTTTCATATTTATCTTTCTACCCATGTGTGTTTAACAGAACAAATGATCTGGAAGCCCTAGAACAACTTTGGTTGAGTTACTAGTTCCTAGAGCTATAGGTTGGAACAAATGCTTTGGAACCGTTGTTGGGTTGAGTTACTATTTCCTCGAGTTGTGGTTGGAACAAACACTCTCGATCTCTGGAAGATTTTGGGTTGAGTTACTAGTTCTTGGAGCATTGGACAACTTAGGTAGAGACCAATCTAGCTGATGTTACTAATTTATGGTTTGTAGAAGTGGAATCATTGCAGCAGAGGGTTGAGGTGGTTTGGCCTCTCGAAGCCTTAGTTTGGTTTTGTTTTGGTTTAACACATGAGCTCCCACATTTGTACTTGGAATATGGCATGGGGTGATTGAATGAAAGAGAGATTTGGTTCAACCCAATCTATGGTTGGGTTGTTTGTGGAAGTCCCTAACTTGGTTTCAATTTTCATATGTCAATAAGAGCTATTTTCCAATCATAATCTATGAGCAATTATGCTGGTTATCATGATGGCATTATGGCTTAATTTCCATGGTAACTTTATATTCTCGTTTATATGCTAAGTTATATGTTGGTTATATGATGTACTCTACGTATGGCTCTTGATATGTTTTTTATAAGTTAATGAATGGTTGAGGAATACAAGTGCTAACAAGTGTTATTGTAGCTGGTTAGAGAGGGCATAAATCCTTCTTCGTGATTCTCAAATGAAATTCAAACCTTCACATTTAGATATGCAATCATGACCTATAACTTAATTATTTTCAATATGTTTTATGAAATGTTTGTTGTGTAATAAACATGTCCTAGTCAATATCTTGTTCAAGTTTGTCATGGTTAGCTTGTTATCATGTTAATCTATTTTGGAAACTTATAAGAAATTATGGGTATTGGTTTAGAGGATTTCTTGAAAAAGAAACATGGATCTCGTAACTACTAGAACATAACTAGAAATTTTCGTTCATAATCACATGGAGGCAGGCCTATGCATGTGACTGAGACCTCATCACCACACCCATGTTGTGTTGTGTATGTGGTTGGGAAGATTCTATGGTAAGAAGAGCCCTAGCTTAGGGATTGAGCACCTAGAGTGGTTTGTAGGACCCTGAGTCAGCTATAGTCCTTGAGGGTTGTCTATAAAGTTGTCGGTGTGACAACCCCACTTCTATAACTAGAACTTGGAGGTCGAGTCATATCATAGTGACACTCATCTCATGTTTACCCTTTCAAGCTTAGAAAAGTGGGTAATTGTGAGAGGGATTGTTACAGATTAGTATCGAAGCTTTCAGGTTCTAAAATTCGGACTCGATGGGCTAATGCATATGGTTAGACATACATGTGAATTATTTATGTGTTCATCATGCATGCATGTAGGTTACTTCTTGTAATGATCATGACATTTATGTATGAGTTGATATCCTTGTGAAAATTATTTCATCCTAGTCTCGATTTACTTTAGCATTTAAAGATCGGATAGAGTTTGGTGAGCATTGGGTATTGGAGGAATTCATTAAGAAGTTGAAGCATTGTTATGAGTAGTCAAAGAAAAAATCCAAGTCCAACATGGATTGGAGAGGGAATGAGAAGAATAAAGGAAAATGGGTTAAGAAGTGAGGAAGAACTCAAGATGCAAGTGATAAGGAGAACATATCATGTTATAAGAAGTTCAATGTAGTTTATAGAGGACATGAGTCTCAGATTAAGGAGCAAGATAAGGGCAACTGTAGGAAGCCTTTTCAGGTGTTGGACTTTTGGAGGAGAGAATCACAAGAGAGATTTTCCATAGGATCAAGGTGGCAGGCTTCAAATTTACATTGCTCAAGAGGCACAGACAATTGGAGACATTGGTCATTGTATTCCGCATATTTAGGCAATGGAAGACAACAAGCATGCTTATCATCAAGCAACCATTATTGAGATGGAAGGTAAGATTCATGATACATTTTTTTCTATTTTGATTGACCCTAGATATAACTATAGTTATATCAGCCCTAGCCTAGTGGATAAGTGTTGCTTGAATAAGGAAGTGCATGCAAATTTTGGTTGGTGCATCTAACTACATGGACCAAGAGAAGAGTTTATCATTGGGTGATATTTTGTACATTTGAGCTGAATGGTATGCCTATGTCAGCACATCTAAATGTTATTCCTTTTCATTCATATGATATGCTTTTAGGTATGGACTGGTTATTCATTCACAAGACTAAAGTGGATTTATATGAAAAGGCTATTGAATGCTTGGATGATGATGGAGAAAGGATAATCTTGAAAGGAAAGAAGAATCCTACATTAGTAAGGATGGTTACAACTATGGAAGAAAAGCACAGACACAAGAAAGGATGCTTATTATTTCTAGTGCATATTTCCAATGGCAAAGGGAAGGACGTGGAGGATGATGAAGTATTGAAGAAGTATTTGGTGTTGCACCAATTTCAAGATGTGTTTCCGGTAGAGATTGCAGTGTTACCGCCTCATAGGGAACTGTACTTATCTATTGATTTGATGCTAGGGGAAACACCAATAGAAAAGGCACCTTATAGGATGATTACTTTAGAGTTGGTGGAATTAAAGTTGCAGCTGAAGGAAATGCTAATGATAATACGTAAGGTTGGGTATGTCACCTTAGGGTGCACCAATATTATTTGTAATGAAGAAGGGTGGTACTCTCAGATTGTGCAATGATTATAGGAAGTTGAAAAAGGTGACCATCAAGCAAAGGTATCCATTTTTGCATATTGTTGACTAGTTTGATCAATTGAAGGGAGAAACAATGTTCTTGAACATTCACTTGAGATCTAGATATCATCAAGTTCACATCAAAGAATAATAGATTTACAAGATTTCATTATGTACCAGTTATGCGAATTATGAGTTCGTAGTGATTCCTTTTGTTCTTACTAATTCTCCAACTAGTTTCATGTGTTTATGAATAATGTGTTGCATCTTTATCTGGGAAAGTTTGTGATAGTGTTTATTGATGACATATTGATATATTCTAAGAATGAGGAAGAGCACGAAAAACGACTAATAGTAGTATTTAGATTTTCTAGAGAGTAGTACTTGTATTCTAAGCTCAACAAGTACAATTTATTTCAAACTAAATTTCATTACTCGGGACATGTTGTTTCCAAGGAAGGGATAATAGTGGACATGGAAAAGATTAAATCTATCATGGAGTGGCCAACTCTCAAGAATGTGGATGCAGGCAGATCATTCATAGGACAAGTAGGTTATTACAATAGGTTGATCAAGAACTTCACATGGATTGGTTATCATATCACATCTTTGCAAGGAAAAGGGAAGAAGCTTGAATGGATAGAGGAGTGTGTAGCTAGTTTTGAGCTATTGAAGCATTTTCTTAAAATGCTCTAGCCTTGAATATTTCAGACCTAGATAAAGAATTTGTGGTTATTACATATGCTTGCAAGCAAGGACTTTGTGGAGTCATGGTGTAGGAATGATAAGGGGTATGCTATGTGTTATAGGCCATTTTGTCGCATCTATTCAATAGGCCTACAAACTAGTTCAATCAACATCCTTTTACCCCTTTTCATCACCCTTGTACAAATCCCTAAGAATGACTATTTCTAATCCCCATGTTTATGCCTCTAACTACTTCATTTTAGTCATTTTTAGGCCCAATGCACCCTGGCCCTTGGCCAGTGTTTACTACTAGGTTGTCCTACTCTGGGCTTGCATTGATCAACTACAAGTTACTCAATCTTGGGGATGCACTGATTCTAGAAAATTGGGAAGAAAAAAGAATCTGAAAGCTTCCTCTTCCATAAGCTTCTAGTATATGTTGTAGCTATTTAACCTGGATAAAATTCCCCAATATTATCCTATCCTACCCTAGAGTTTTCATCCATTATCCCTTGATCTCATATTTCCAGCAAGAGTGGATCTCAAGCCTATAATGGTTAAAGGATAAGAATTCATGAACTACCTCCATCATCTATATATTTACCTCATTCCACAGGCACCTGGTTGGTTGTTGTTGACTTTTGGAGATTAATTCTACCCTTGTGCTACTATTGTGAGAGACATTATTCCATGCATTGGGGCAACTAAAGGTGCACTTTATGGTAAGGAAATTACAAGTAAACTTGGAGAAGCTCCTCTACAAGATCAACAACTATTTTTATTTGTAACTCACTCCATTTCTATTAATGCAAAGAGTTCTATGTTTTCCTATATATGATGTTATGATTTCAAGTATTTCAATACCATGTTGATCTATTCAATAAATTAATTAGATAGTTCTATGTAGATCCCATAGATAATTGGCTCATGATGTATGATTGTGCATGTTCTAATTATAGCCATCAAAGCTAGGATTGTAGCATACAATCCAAGGAATGAGGAAATCATACGACATATTCCAGGTAGGCTTCATATGGTTATCTATTTACTTAAAGGAAAACATCAACTTTTTTTTCTTTATGTTGTTCTAGGTCATTCCACCACGCCGAGGGAAGATACTTTTGTCTACAGTCATAGATTCTGCATAACCCTATGAGTTAATCAAGTTGAACAAGCAAGAGAAAAACTATGTGACTCGTGATCTAGAGTTAGAATCTAGCATTCATGCATTAAAGATGTGGAGACATTATATTATTGGAAGGAGGTTTGTCTTGATGAGTGATCATAGTGAGCTAAGGTACTTGTTTGACCAAACCAATTTGAATTCTCAACAAACTAGATGGTTGGATACCCTCAGTGAATCTGACTTTGAGATTAGGTACATCTAAGGCAACGAGAACAAGGTTGCAGATTCTCTTAGCAAGAGAGTATAGGTGAGTCATATTGCAACTATGAGTGCATATGGACCATATTTTCAGGATTCAATCTTACATGCAGGGCATCATGATCACATGTACCAACAACTAAAGATGATATTGTAGAAATAGGGTGAAGGTGATAGGTAAGAGGCATATCACCTCACAACAAATGGCTTGGTGAGATTCAGGAGCATGATTTATGTGTTGGATAACAGTGAATTGAAAAAGCTTATATTGAGGGAGTTTCATTTCAATCCATATTCGGATCAGCTATGATATGAGAAGACTTTGATAGTTGTGAAGAAATTCTACTATTGGCCGAACTTGGAGAAGGAAGTGGTAGAGTATGCTATTAGATTATTTTACTATCAATAGGTGAAGGTAGAGTGTAATAATCCAACTGGTTTGTTGTTATTGATTCTAATTCCTAAATGGAAATGGGAGGTCATTCCCATGGACTTCATTACAAGTTTTCCAAGGACATTGAGAAAACATTATTCGATCATGGTTGTGGTTGATAGGTTGAGCAAGGTAGCTCACTTCATTGTAGTAAATTCTACAAATTTATCTGGTGAGGTAACTTAGATTTTCATAATGGAGATAGTGAGGTTGCATGGTGTTCCCACTAAGATCATATCAAACAAAGATGTTAAGTTTACTTCCAAGTTTTGGAAGTATTTGTTTTTAGGCTTTGGGACGTTGTTGGATTTCAATACAACTTATCATCCATGGGAAGATGGATAGATGGAGAGAGTTAATAGGATTCCTGAGGACATGTTGAGGTTTTACATGTGATTTCCGTGATGTTTAATTGGTGCATGATGCATGCACATGATTCCTTGGTTATGTGATATCATTGGGATGGAGGATTTCCTAGATTGGTAGTAGTTTCAAACTTTCCTTACCATTTCATGGATAGCCATTGTGTTTTGGGTTTCCCACTTTTTTTTATTATTGGTTCTTGGGTTTCCTATTGATGTGGGTTGGAACAAATGATTTCGAATCCCTGGAATAACTTTGGTTGAGTTATGAGTTCCTAGAGTTGTAAGTTGTAGAAAATAGTCTTGAATGCTTGGTGGGTTGACTTATTAGTTCCTAGAGTTACAGTTGGAACAAATTCTCTGGAGTCTTGGAAGGATGTGGGTTGAGTTACTAGTTCTGGGAGCCCTGAACAACATGGCTAGAGATTGATCTAGTTGATGTTAGTAATTTCTAGACCATAGAGGTGGAATCACTATGGTTGACGGTGAGGTGGTCTGGCCTCTGGAAGCCCTAGTTTAGTTTTATTATTATTACTATTATTTAAATCATGAGATCCCACATTCATGCTTTGAATATGGCACATTGGTGATTAGCTGAAAGAGATATTTGGTTCAACCCAATCTATGGTTAGGGGGTACTAGGAATTCCTTGACTTGGTTGGTGTTTTCATAAGTTAATAAGATTTATTTTCTAATTATAGTCTATGAGCATTTATGTTGTTTATCATGTTGACATTATGGTTTATTTTCCATGGTTTTTATTTTGGTTTATATGCTAAGCTATATGCTAGTTATATGATGTACTATGCCTATAGATCTTGATATGTTTTTTGTAAGTTAATGAATGCTTAAGGAATGAATGCACTAACAATTGCTATTGCAACAAGTTAGAGAAGGAATAGAGCCTTCTTGGTGATTCTCAGATAAAGTGCATACCTTCATGTTCAGATATGTATTCATTACCTATAACTTACTTGATTACCATATGTTTGACGAAATGCCTATTGTGTAATACTCATGTCCTAGTGAATATCCTGTTCAAGTTTTGTATGGTTAGCTTTGTTATCATGTTAATCATGATTTTGGAAAGTTACAGGTAGTTCTAGTAGTGGTTTGGTAGCTTTCCTGAAAAATCGACATGGGTCTTGCAACTGCTCGCACAAAATTAGAAAATTTCAATCATAATCGCATGGAGGTAGGCCTATGCATGTAATTGGGACCTCATAATCACAAGTGCTTTGGTTTGCATGTGGATGGGGAGTTTCTCTAGTGAGAGAGGCCCAACTTAGGGATTGACAACCTGTGGTTGTTTGCATACCCCTGAGTGGTATCTAGTTGTTGAGGGATGTTTGTAAGGTTTTCGGTGTGATGACCGCGTTTCTATAATTGAAACTTGGAGGTAAGGTCATATCATAGTGACACTCATCTCATGTTTACCCAGGTGAGCTTGTAAGAGTGGGTAAATGTGGGAGGGTTCACTAAATTATTCTACAATATTATTTGTTATGATCATGTGTATATCCCATTTTTGATAAATAATGGTGGCTCAAAATGGCTTCGAAAGTTTAGGACCCAAAAAATACCAAAAATAAACAATTACCGAAATAGGAAATTGTGCTAAAAAATAAGAAACTAATTTAAAACAACATTGGGGGTCCACATGGAATAGGTAGGTGGCCACCAATATCCACCTAGATCATGAGCATACTACTACCTCTTCTTCGAGCTTATTAAACCATAAAGAAGACACCCTTTTGAGCATATTACTACCACTTCTTTAATATAGATAAACCACAAACAAGACACCCTATTGAGTATCCTTTTACCTCTTTTATGGGATTGTTAGAAATTAACAAAAAATAGAATATTAAGCTTAAATATTTTCTTTCACGCTAGATAAACTATGAAGGAGATATCAACTAATAAAAAGAGACTAAGAAAAATGTTGATCATTTATCATTTTAAATGGTAGCCCATTTTCCTTGAATGTGGCATCTAGTTAAATTAGTACCTTACATATGGGTCTTATATTTCCTAGGAGTTGTATGTTGTATATCAGTAATTTTACTCCAATAGTTGGTTACTCTTCTAGTCATTATAGAGTGCACTTCAATGCCTCCTACTTTGTTGCATGGTATCATATGTTACTCATTATTCAATGTTACCAAGTAGCTTTTGTGTCATGCCAAAATATGTTCAAGGGAACTCTAAACCTTAGTCATCGATCTGCAGTCTCTTGTTGATATTTTGTGTCAACCATCCTTATATCAGTTGTACTTGGTGAATTCATATGTTCACATAATCTCCTAGTATATTATGTGTCGTCTAATGCGGGATACATTGAGGCCCTTTAATGGATCTTCTCTTGTCAATCTTAGCTCATTATCTAGTAGACAATGTTAGAAAATAATAGTACATTAGAGCTTGTATTCCTCAATGGTGTGATTCCTCATGATCGATATTGGGCTTACCTCATCAAATCATGATTAATCGAATCCATGAGTGTTCAACTTTTGCCCATTTATTCACATTTTTTTGGTTATACTAGGTACAATGGGATACATTTTCATCATTGGTGGTTCGCCTCATGTTAATTAATGGTATCCCTGAATGAATATGTTGTAATAACTACAACGACCCTCCAAAAATTTTCCTATGCTTCGTTTTGGAGCCTCCCTTCTAAATTACAGTAGCTTGCCTTGTGCTGACCCAAGTACTTGTGATTTGATTGAGCCTCATCTTTGCGTCATGGCTTGTATCTGCTTGACTTACTAGCTAACCCACAAGCCAATCTCTTGACTTGGTTTCCACCCAGTTTCAGTCTTGCCTTAGAGAACTGTGCAATCCTTGAGCACAACTAGCCTTGCTCTATAGAATTGTATAGTCCAAGCTGACAATGAGCCTTCAACTCTAAAATTTCACAGATCTAGTTGACATCCAACCTTCACCTGGGAAATTTTGTAGAGACTACGAGGCAGCCCAAAACAACTCAACCAAGAAATTATACTGACACCTCTTGCTCAAAAGCTACTTAGTGCATGGGCCAGTGAGTTTCCCATTCCTTCCCAGAACCATGCAATCTCTCCCGGAAATGCATGACATCTTTTCCCGAAAAAAAAAAGAAAAAAAGGAAAAAGTGAAAATGCATCCCTAGAAAAAAGGGATCCATTTTTAGCAACCTAGAGGAGACACTTGAGTGATTTTGGAAACTTCCGCCAAGTGTCATTTTTTCCTTGACTTTTGGCCTTTGCATCATAAACCCTAAATCGACCAAATCAATTTAATCGATGTAGCTAGAGTTCATTTTCACATTAAATCTTGGAGCTATGGCATTCCCGAGGATATTAAGGAACCTTTAGTGTGATTGTCGTTGCTTTTCTGGGTAAGTCTTGTGTTTCTAGTCTTTGATCTCTTTTCTGTTGCTTTTTCTTGTTTAGCTTATGAGAGTGTTGTTTCGCTTGTTTTTTTGAATGACTTCTCAATTTTTAACTTTCTTTAGCTTGTAGAAGTGTTGTTTTAAGTTTTTTATTTCCTTTCACGAGTATCGCATGCATTACCCATTTTTTCACCAACTGTCGTTGTTACAGAATCTCTCTCCACATGCTTCATTTTCCTTCATTTTGATTGATTCCTACACTTTTTTTACTTACATGCATCACCACTCAGTCCGATCTTCACTCAAAATCTCACTAGTCTTTAGATCTACTCATTTTCACACTCCTCTTGGGTAGATCTAGGTTTCCCTTGCCCAAATCTCACTTTCCATTACATTATTTCCACATTCAGGGAGCTAAAGGCCTCAACCTTGACTTATCAATTTTCGCAGAGGCTGCCGTGGCCTGACTCCGACTATTCACTGCACAGTTCCAAGAGCGAGTCTCCTGGTCCTAGACACTGAGACTATGCAATGCACCATCTCTCTTGGCTTGTGCCCAGAATAAAATTCACATTGCGTAGTTCCAGGAGGAATCTAGTCATGTTTGTCAACTAGGATTGCATAATCCCTCCCAACATTTTCCTAGTTTGTTTCTTTGATCTTGTCTTGAAGTTATTTTGGTTTAAGATAACATTTACATGCCATGATTTTCCTCTCTATCTCAAGGAACAAAAGTTATTGAGCATCCCTCTAACATTTATAGTTAACATGGCTTGCAAAAGAGATGCATCGAAGGAAACTATTAAGAGTAGTACTAGGGAAGAAGTTGAGAAGGTCTCAGTGAACTTTTCAGTTTATGCAGACATTGAGTTCCTCATTGAGAAGGGCATGAAGTTTACATTGAAGCAGATCAAGCATATCATTGTAGAGGACATTAGGGAGGAATTAGAGGACTTGTAGTTTTATATTAGTATCCAACAGTCATGCTTTTACAATGTTCCATGCAAGTACACCACCTTCCCATGTTCAGACATTATCAGCTAGATTGCCTCACACACAGATCCATAAACTATGACAATGAGAAGTACGAGTGCGATAGAGCTTGACACCTCAATGCATAGAACTATCATCAGATGTATCATTTACCTTAGCCAGCGAGGCACATGGAAAAACCTTTCTATGCCACTCATAGCCAGGTGAACATGAGAAACATAGTCAAGCATTGAGTCAAAGAGCCGTCAAAGTTTGGATAGAAACCCAATCATGTTTACAAGACAAAGTATCTTAGGAAGGCCTATCAATTCTTGATCATATTTGCATACCAACTATGTGGTCAAGAGAGCACCAAGACCTTTCTTGAAGGTTGGGTAGTTTTGTTAGACCAGTTGGTGAGAGATGGAAGGCCCTTCAATTGCTTAGAATTGTTGGCTCATTTGTTGAAATTCCATGTGACTAATGCTTGGAATCCGCCCAAGGTTGAGCAAGCGAAATTATACATGTTTGCATATTTAGTGGATGCAATATATACCCAGCACTAGCTTCCTGGCATGAGATAGAAATGGACACAGAAAGAGCTTGTCATCAACATTTATTACAGGTTCCTTTCTGAATGCAACTATTGAGGAGTAATGGCAAGGATAACTGACCATTTCATCATCCCATTGTACAAGTTGATCTTTGAGCATGATCTGCCTTGCATGTCCCAAGAAGAGATGGAGGAAATACTTAACATTGTAGACTGGTATGCCTCACCTAGTGGCACCTTCATCAGAAGGTTTAGCGGTGTGAAGCCTCAGCATGTTCTACTAATCTATTCCACAAACAATATGGTCATGCAAGAGGTTTCATATCACCCATACAGGTTGACGAGTCAGAAAAACCGAAAACCGAAGAATAAGGTGAACATATGCAAGATCGAGAGCTTCCTCAGCAGATTGAGCAATTTATCGAAGTGACAGACATGGAGTTGGGCAATGAGCCATAGAATGAAGAAAATGACCTCATAACAAGAGCATCCAAGGTCACCTCTCAATCTCGTCCACCTCCAGTGTCAGAACTAGTCCCAAGCGAGTAAGGAGAGGTTGTTCTCCTTGATGATGATCTGCTTATGGACGTGTACTATCTTTCATTCAATGAGTTGCAGAAGAAGATAGTACAGGTGTGGAGGAAACACTTTTCAAATGATCAGGCGTCACCTGTATTCATGAAGGAAAGGATGATAGTGTGATATGTCATAAAGAATCCAACTGCGATTGTCGATGCCACCTTGGCCTTTGCAGGAGACATAAGCTCTAATGTTCAGTTCCTCTTGGTCAAGAATGAACAAGTGGAAAATAACGTGTAGGCGTCTAGGAAAGAGGACAAACAACTCAGAGAGCTCTATGATAGATTTGTCACCGTGCATAAGGCATTTGTTCATGTGCATGGATTACAACAGCGAAGAAAAGAGTTTTTCCAAACTGTTAGGGTTGTTCATGCTGTCATCGCCCATGTGCAATAGTGGAAAATGTGGTACAAAGGTGCCCCACTTCACTTGCCAAAGATGATGAAGCCTTAGGTAGAGCTAGAGAAGGCAAAGGTCTAGATGTTGATTGAGAACTCTGAGAAGCTTGCCCCATTCGTCGCCAACATATAGGCCTCATATGCATGGTTGTACAAGATTTTAGATGTCATGGTGAGAATACATAGGATCCCTCCAATCGTTTCCCTCACCAAGGCTAAACACACTAACTAATTATGGCTAGAGATTGACAGCTACATGTAGCAGCTAAGGAAAAAGGGCACAAGGGATGACTTGGAGCTTATCGCACATAACATGCAGAATAACATTGGTAGTCGTGTCATGGTCAACACCATGCTGCACATTCTTCAGGATGAGTTACATACAGGTTCCAAGACCATAAACCCAGATGCTATGGAGGCAAGGGTCTGCTATCAAAAAGACACCATCAAGTAGTTTTGGGACATGATCTCACAACATAAAGCTTGGCATGAGTACATGACAGAGAAGCACCAAGAAGATGTTACTGAGTTGGTCTGTCCCTAAACTTCGGAGTCATGGTGTTTTTTCTTGTTAGGTTGTCTCTAGCCTATTTTGTCTCACATGGGTAAATGCAAAAAATGCAATATTATTTGTAAATATGTTGTAAGTTAAATTCCAAGTGTGATTAGTGGAATATGAAAAGTCATCGTATTATGTAATTAGTTATTTGTAATGAAGTTGAAGAGTCATGAGGGTAGTCAAAGAGTCACAAAGGGGAATGTCAACAGTCACCCACCCTTTGTTATAAATAGAACCTCATAACTCTTAGAATGGGATTTTGGGAGCCAAGATTTTGGCTAGGCTTAAGCTTAGAAAAGGATTGAGAGTATTGTGACGAGCCTTGGCTTCTCCACAGCGTAGAGCGAGTATACTTCTTTAGAGGAGTAGGTTTTCTTGACTGTAAAATTCCACTATTTGGGCTAGTGGTCATCAATGGTGTATGTATGGGTATAACTTTCACTTATAATAATAATAATAACAGAGCCAACACACTTTCATGCATATGATGTTATTGTAGTTGGACTATTCTGGTTTCTTTAGCAATGTATGTTGTTTAAATTATGAATTTGCTTATGAACTAATTTGTATGCAATTGTATGAATCCTTTTGAATGTGTGTTGTTGGATTAACATGTCACTTCAATTTGTGGACTATTATGCATTTATCTTGTGATGTCATTCCACTTGTGTGCTCCTTTCGAGCTACGTACTATTATAAGCTTTTAAGGGGCACATTTCCTTTTTTGCTTCGTGTGTTAGAACCCCCATGCATCTCACTTGACTAGCTACAAGGTCACACACTTGCTTCAGTCCAAAGTTATCATACTCATCTATGTGCGCTACCATGGTCAAGGCATTACATTACCACCCACTACTAGGTCTCCTACTCCAAATAGTCTGAGGTCTAGTTGGGACTTCTTACTGAGCAGATCCCTTAAATGTTGGCAAGTCGAGCACCGTCAACATTTTTGGTGATAGAAGGAGGGTCAAATGAAAAGCTAAGCCCTTGAAGTCTATTTTGAATTTCTGCACATCATTCATGTCTTATGTCCTAACCAAAACCCCGACATGTTTTTATCACACTGTTGATTTTGATTAGTTGGTGGATGTCGTAGATGACTTGTCCAAATACAAATTCACTCACTATAATGGAACACCCCTATTCAGGCACGCAATTTCCTTTGCTGGATTTTGTCACAAGCATGATGTCCCCTTGGATGACATCACTTGTGGGTTTTTCACCTTCACATTCAAAGGGCACGTTAAGTTGACTAGAAATTTTTGGAGGGAACATTTCAATATCTTGTTTACATTTCTAAAAATTGACACAAGTTAGAAACTTCCAACTCTCTCCCAACAATACGTGAGTGTTAAAACTTTAGAATTTGAGATGGATGAAGTTTATTTCCCAAGTGACCCTCCATCCCCTTTTAATCAAGAAACTTTAGCTCTGTAGGATGAGGTGGGAGAAGTTGTGAACCCACCTATTGATCTATCACCATCTTATCCTACTCCACCTACTCTAGATTTCTGTGTAGATTTGGACTACAAGCCTGATGGTTGTCATGTCATCTCATCCACCCAGCCTTGATCCTTTAGTTCCTTTGATCCTCTGGAGTTTGGTGTGTTGTGTTCATCCATTCCAGATTCTAGTTGTGATGTTCATGAGGATCAGGTTGTGGATAGATTTGTTGTTGAACAACCAACCTGTGCTAATATTTTTGATAAGTATGTGTGGGAGCCTCAATAATAATCTCTGGTGAAGGATGACTTGCTTTCTTCTACACCTCATCTGCTTTATCCTAACATCTTCCACGATTCTTCCATTTATGTTCCACATTGTGAAAATTCATCTCTCGATGTTTCCACTTCCGATCGTTCAAAAAACACATAGAATGTCAGTGTTTCATTTGATTACAAAGAGGGAAAATATTTCCCCTCGGATCCACCCAACCTCTCATCTTACATTTCTGAAAACATAGAGGTTGAAATTTCTTTTTTTTTTCATTTCTCCTTCTACATGATTCGTCAAATCATGTGGATGCCATTGTTCATCTCGAATTTTCTTATTGTGGTTGTCATGATATTTTCACTCACTCATCTAATCACAATTCTAATTCACTTTCTATTGATCTTTCCAAACCATTGGTATTCGATGACTCATCTTCTGATGAAGTGTAAACCCCTCAAGTTGTCAAGAAACTTTAGCCCGATCTAATGGTTATGTCAGGTTCTCATATCCTTGAGGTTATTTCTACTTCCGATCAGAAACTTTTTGAATCTCTCCAAGCTCCTCACCACTCTCTTGTTCACATTTAAGATGAATCCATATCACATTTTTCACAACCTCCACCAAAATCATACAATCATATTGTTAATGCATTATAGAAGTCATACATAGCAAGCACTGTTGTGAAGTGAAAATATTCTTCTTTCTTTATGTTTTCTTGTTTCTCATGTCTGAAGGTGCGTACGTGCTTGTCTTCCATGTGAAAATTGATAGGACACCATGATGCATCTGGAAAGTGCCTTTCATGTGCTTTCAAGATTTATCTTTCTGTGGATGAATTCAAGCTTCAAACATTTTAGTTTGCATTGTTTTATCTTTCTTGTCTATTGGTATGCTTGAATATATTTCTTTTCAATCATGTTTTTGCCTACATGGGTCAACCAATGCACTAGTGGCTGCATTGGAAATATCACTTCACATGAGTTGGCCCATGCTCTGCTTAGCTTATGAGTAGTAGTGTTTTCTTTCTTGTTTTGTTTCCTTTGTTTTTCTTTTTTCTTACTTCTTTCCTTGGCTTGTTTGCTTCTGCACCCATAGGATAGTTTCTACATGAAATTGTCCTTGGCTTCTTGAGACAAGCATGGTGAAATCCAAGAGGAACTTGTAAAACTATCAACACTTGGTTATATTTCTATTCCCTCTCTTTATGATAATATTTTGTTTCTTTTAGTCGATGATACCCTGATGAAAAATATGTTCCCTTAAGAGAAAATCACGGTGGAACCATGATGCTTGCACTCTTAACTAGTATTGCCTACTCTAATTGGTTTTCTATTTTCAGTTAACCCTTGTCAACTTAGTCAAGTAGAGTAAGGAGAGGGGGATAACTGGTTCTTCTCTTTTGTGTCACCATTGTTGAGGTAAAACACAACCCTTCCATTTTGACTTGTTCACCTCAAATAATGGAGACCCTTTGTATAAAATTTTGGCTACACACCTTTTAGGATTTTATTTAGTTGATTACCCTACGTTTTTATTAATTTTTCATTTTCTTTGGATTCTTGTTTTTATTTCTTTATTAAGATTGATTTTTTATAAGCTTCCCATTGACACTTGTTTCACGTCATTTGGTGAACTAGTTTGTAAATGGCACTCCTTTGAAGTCCAATCATTTATGTCGTTTTGGTGAAAAATGCGCAAAATGTACAATATCTCTTTTTTGTAAATAAATTAATCCAATAATACATTTATTTTAAATATTAACCCCTAGTTAGTTCTTACTAACATTTTTCATTTTTTTACTCATAGAGCCAAATCATAAAACATTGGGATTTTAGAAATTTACTCCAATTTCCAAAATTGATTACTGATCTCAAAACCAAGAATATCGAAATGACTATAATTTAAAAACTAAAAAAAATAAAATAAAAAATTAAAGTTTAATGTTAAATATTAAATTAATTAAATTAATTAATATAATAAATATAATTAAATTAATTAAATTAACATTTAACTCATAAAGCATATATAATAACAAATAAATAATAAAATTTTCTTTCGATCGCATCGTGACCTCAGATCGTATCAAAAGTTCTAATCAGAACAGACCTTTATAAACCGCCGATCGCATACTTCCCCAATGACGATCGAGAAAAGTTAAAAGGCATGGGTTATATTAAACTTTCATTTGAATTGTTTTCAAAACTCATTCATACGTGAGCGGAGTGGAATAAGTGAAATGGGGTAAGGTAGTTATAAAATAGTAAGTAGTGTTAATTGAACATTAGATTTAATATTTATTAATTTAAATATAAAATTTTATATTAATTAATTTAAATATAAAATTTAATTATTTAGATTAATTTTTTTTTTTCTACGTTAAGACTAACCTAAGTACCCATGGGGGATTTGAACAGATGACCTATTGCAAGGAGTGCCTTAACAACACACCCATTCACCGTCAATCCAAAGCCCCGTGGGCAATTATTTAGATTAATATTAATTAGTAAATAAATAAATAATTATAATAGTTAGTTAGATTAATAATAGTTTATTAAATAATTAGTTTAATTTATGATTAACAATCAAATTAGAATTAATTATTAAATAATTAGAATTCAAATTTAGGATTAATTTTTTAATTAAAATTCTAATTTGTAACCCAACAATAGAATTTGTAGATTTGTGCCAAAATTAGCTCATCTACTTTGGAAGCTTATAGATTGAGTTTTGTTTGGCCAAATGAGGTCGAGGACGACCCATTGGAAAGATAAAATCAAAGAGAACATTTTTGAGGAGGTTTCACTAATGGATTTGGTCATTTATTGGGTCAAAAATTAGGCGGAAGATCAAGCTCCGAATTTCTAAGATAAAATCAATTTTCTTTGTTTTATTTTCTGCATTTTCATTTGTCCAAGCCTCTTCTCAATGAAAATCCATTCGTCAATGATATCCTTGGCCAATTAGACCATCCCAGGCATCAATATAAATCTTACATTTTATTTCCAATTATTTATTTAATTGTATTTGATTGGATTTGTTTTACATGCCAGAAATGATATTTTGATTTTATTGTTGCATATTAATTTATTTTGATTTCTTCTTGTAGGAAAACAATAGAAGAGATATGGAGGAAAATATCTCAATCGATGAGAATGCTCCAGCAATTAAAGATTGGAATTCTAAGCAAATAAAATTGGTTTGGGCAGATTTATCTTCAACAAAATTTCCTCTCAAGGATTCTTTTGCAAATATTATAAATAACAAATTGCAGAATGGAATAATAGACTGCTCTCCTCTGCAGTTTTGGACTTATAAAAGCACTTTTGTAATAGGAATTTAAAATTGTAGGAGTGAGGAGAGAAAATATCAAATATGGGGTTTATTGAGGATTTTTCTTTTGTATCTTGAATTATGCATGATGGGCAAAGTTTTCACTATTGTGGCTTTCTCTTTGAAAGCAGAAGTTCAAGTAATATAAAGGACTATTGGGGACCAGGGTCAAAGAAATAGATGCAATAAATTGGTATTTCTAATACTACTGTTTCAAATATCAGTTTCATTTTTATGATAATAGGAATGTGTCATTTTCTTCATGTTTGTGCACTTTTCTCAGTATGGGTAATTTGTCTCAATGTTGTTATTATATATGTTTGTTCTTATGAATAAATTTCTGATTTCTGAATAACTATTTACTCAAAAATATGTCTTATAAAACTAATTTATTGAATGGTTGTGAACTATTTCTGCATATTATTGTTTGATTATTGAATTTATTGATTTGACAATCAATAACCATTTTGTGAATTTCTTCCTGAGTGTTGTTGACTGATTATTTCAGTTAATAGGTCTCAATGGATGTGTCTTGGCATCCATAATGTTTGTTAATTGAACTACTTTATTAACTTGATATTCATTATAAACAAGACATATTTAAATCCCAATACTTTAAATATCTTGCTCTTGGTTGGGTTAGATCTATATCTGCCTAATTAAGATAAGATTAAAATTAGTTTCTTTCTGCTTGCATTATAGAAAAAGTTTGCATTTAGAATAATTTCTACATTCTTTTAAGTCCTCTTCTCAAAGAGGCAAAATTTTAGTTGTGGCTTGGCTAAGCCTGAATCAGTTTAAAGGTCATTCTCTTATCTGATAAAAAAGAAGAAGTGATATGATATCCTTAACTATTGGTAGTGAAAGATATATTATAAACCAATAACAATAGGGAGAAGTTAACTGGACCTAATTAAACCAGTCAGAGCCATCAAACTAAACGAAAAAGGAGCTACTTTAAGGTCCGGACTAGGTAGTTATTCCCCATTGTTGTTGCAGTGATTTTTGAGGCATAAACAGGTACATGCGTGAATATATTATTTCTCTTGTTGTCATTGACATGTGTTTTCCAGGTGTCACTGTGGTTTTAGTCTTGCCTTGCCATTTTCAGATAGTCATGGTTTGATGGGGTTCTTCATTTGGTTGAGATTTTTATTGTGAGATGGTTTTGCAACTGGGTGAGGTGGTCTCAGGAAAATTCCCGAAGACCTAGGAATCCATGGACCGATTTTGACTGGATTGCAGTAAATCATGAGGGTGGAGGCGAGAAAATTATTGAAGGTATTGGTTATAATATTCAGAGCCATCTAATCTTATTTAAGACCTAGTGATTGATTGACCAATTTTGGTAGGATTGCGGTAAATCTTGGTATGGTATGTTCTTCTTTTGGGCCTAGTGATCCCCTGACCAATGTTGGCAAGATTGTGGGAAAGCTTGGTTTTGTAGTTGTTCATTGGGTCTAGGAATCACTTGATTGGTTTTGGAGGGATTGAGATAAATCCTGGTTGTGTATGTGATCATTTAGCCTAAGAATCCATTGACTGTTTTAGTGGGATTATAATAAATCTTCAGGGTGGAGGTTGTTTAATATTCAAGAATCCTTAGTTGTTTTTTTTTTAGTCCCACATTCATACTTAGAATATGGCATGGGGATGATTGGCTAAAAGAAAGGTTTTATTATGCTCAATTTATGGTTGGGTGGTACATGGAAGTCCCTGACATGGTTGGCTTTTGCATATGTTAATAAAATATTTATTCCTCTTATGTTTTATGATTAATTGTACTTGTTATTATGTGGAATTTATGGTTGTTATATCATGGTTATTATTATGGTTATATGTTGGTTATAAGCATAGTTTCATAAAAAGTTCTAGTAATGGCTCTTGAAATGTTTGATTAATTGATGAATGGTTGATGATGCATGAGCTTAAAAATGTGATTGTAGATTTTATGAGAGGGCACTAGAAATTCTTGATTATTCTCAAATAAATATCCAACCCCTATGTTCAAATATTCATTCAAGACCTATTGATTACATGTTCTCAATATGTTTGATGAAATGGCTATCATGGTCAAGCTAGGCTAGGTTAAAAAAAATTATTCAAGTTTGATTGAATGACTTTGTTATGATGTTAGAAAGGATTCTCGAAACTCTCACTGAGTTTTGGGTAGTGGTCTAGAGTTTTTCATGGAAATTAGGCTGAGAATTTGAGACTACATGCCTTGAGCTAGACACTTTGGGCAGCAACCACTATGATGCAAGCTTATGCATGTGGCAGGAGGCTCCCAACTGCATGTGTGCCTTGTTGTGCGAGTGGTTGAGGGATTAGGGCAAGGAAAACATGATCCAACTTAGGATTTGGCTACTTGGGGTGGTTTCTCAACCTTTGAGTGAGTTGTAGACCTAGCAGGATGTGTTGAGATGTCATTTGGTTGTCAGGTGTCGACCCCACTTCCTTAGTGGGACCTAGGAGGTTAGGTCGGGTCATAGTAGCTCTTTATCTCATGTTTACCTTTGCAGTCCAGTGAAACTGGGTAAATATGGAAGGGGTGGTTAGAAGAAATGAGGCTCCAACACGGGATATACTCCAAAACAAATCATTATCTGGACCATACAAATGTCCCGTAGATCTTTCAACATCTGAATCAGTCTCCCACCTATTCATAATGTGTCCTTTCACTTAGATGACATGGAAATAAATAAAGAATCTAGAATGGTGCTTATACATCTTGCAAGGATCGACAATTGAAGATCATTTTAAAAACCGAATATCTACTAAACAAAATTCCCTTCACAAGGATATCCCATTGGTGGTGGCATGGGGCATATGGTGTGAGAAGAACAAAGTAGTTTTTGAAAACCAATGTTCCTTCTTCCTTAGAATAGATTTACACAATCTAGCTTTGCAAAACTCTCTGATCTCCAAACATAAATGTGATTCTTCTATTTCTTCTTTGTACATAGTTATTAAACAATATTTTCCATGGGATTTCTTTGATGGATTTCTTCAAACCATTCCCTCCTTAGGTAGGGTAGGAGGCATCATCTACCTACACAATTCACACTCTTTCTCTTTATCTACAAAAAATGGACATGTCATAAATAATTATGCTAAACTCTTTCCTCTTTATCTCAATATTTAATTTTCCATCCATTTTTGAATACACTCTCTTATTTTATATGGGGAATCATAGGTGGTTATAAATTGGGTCATTAGACATGCCCATTTGAGAAATTTCACACTTATGCCTCTTTATGAAAATATCTTACAAAAAATTCCTATGTTTTCCCAGATCACCTTTGACCACATCTATTGGAAAAGGCACACACTCATGGGAAAACTCTCTAAAGCTACCATGGTCTTGGATAGTGCAACAGGGAAGGTCACTGAAGAGCAGGAGGGCCAACACTTACAAATTTTCTTAACCCTTGGAGATAAATAAAGATTCTTTTTCGTCATCATTCTCAAGTATCTATCTACACTATGATGATATTGTAGGTGTACTTTATTTTCTAATTTTTATTTTGGTAAATCACACAATTCTTATTTTGGTTCAAGAGTTTTGAGACACCATCTATGCACAATCTAGAGACAATTTCTAGAAACATATTTTTTATTTGTTTTTTTATTAGGAAGGAAAGATGAAAAAAACGTAATGTATTTTATATCTCTAGTAGCCATTTTTTTTTTCCGCTCTGGAAATTGACCATAGGAATTCCCTTAGGAATATGCTAATGTAACTTCTGTTCATCATAAATCAAATTTATAGACAGTATTCCTTGGAAAAGGAAATAACTATTTCAATGAAGATGAAGATTAAAATATTTTCTTGTTATTAATATTTGGTTTTGATGTCACATGTCAAATCCATATTGAACATGAATCGAGTCATATATCTCCCTCAGATTGTGATATATAAAGTTCTTTGTGGTGTAGTAAGGAAAAAAACATCATAATGTAAGTCATATGACATGGATATTGATAATCAATTATCAATGTTTTTATTGCATAACTCAAATAATTTGATCATAATATATAATCCCTTCCCACTCGTAAGGTATTGTCGCATCTCTACTATTCTCAACCATGTCCATGTGGCCGCTTATATGTTACACTACTACCCACCTCACTAGATTTTGTTTATATTGGATCCTTTATCCCCCTTTCCATTATGTCGACCACAACTTCATCTATTACAATGATGGACCCCCAATCAAGAAACCCTAACACTATTCCATAGGTTGAAGCATCATTTATAGTAGGTCACAAACACTCAAGAATTTTTTTTTATTCGAACAAGAAAACCATTAGACTCCCAAAGTGAACAAAAATACAATCATCTCTCTCCCTCTCATTATTTTAGAAGTAACCAATGGTACTTCACACCCTTTATTTCACACAACTACGACTTCAACTTTATATGTAACTTTCCCATTACCATTCTACTTTTCTAAAATACCTTTTTGCATAGCTATCAAGTTCTACTAAAATGAATGACCACCTCAACCTCATTTTCTTCATTTTAGTTTTGGACTTCTACACACTTTCTTCTTTACCATTTAGTGCCTTAGGTAGACCATTTCTCTATGCAAGTTCCATTCGTCATGCTGATCCAGTGTAGTTTCTATTGGCCTCAAACATGGCATATCATTTTCTCAATTTACTTAAAACTAGTGTTCATGTCTCTATGCTTAGAACGATAGCTACATTTGGTGTTGCAAGGAGGTCATCAATAGTTTCTCCTTCCACTTCGCAATTCATTCATAACAATTTAATTTAAGAAATATTTATTAGCTTTGTTCTTGTATAGCTCCCTCCTTTAACCCACTCTAGAGACTTTACTCTAGGGTATACACCATTTTTTTGGCCTATCTATAAGATTTGGTTTCAATCCTACATATTCCTTTGCCATATAGAGAACCTCTACATTTAATTACGGTTATCTCTTATTTTGTGGAAACAACTCCTCATTTTTATTTTTTCATGTATTGCCACATATGGTTCTACAAGGTCTTATTCGTTTTTCAAATATCACTCCATCATTTGTCTTGTGACAATCTTTTGGAGATTCTAATAAACCATTTCCATCGTCAACTTTGGATTTAG
>APFE030285112.1:0-27173 GCA_000404065.3 Pinus taeda
TCATTCTCTTGGGAGAATGCTAAGACTTAGGAATACTAGCAGTAGTCGTTGATTGAGGGCTCGGGGGTGGCCAGTTGTGGCAGAATCCTGCACAATTGAGCCTATGGTTGGGAGGAGAGTCGTCCCCGAATCTTGTGGTCACTTCGCAGCCGGTAGGTATAATTTCATTGAAAGAATTGGTTTCTTTTTTTACATTAATTTTTGTTTTACTTGTGCTGTTACAAAAACACATAATGTATTAAACAAATATTGTAATCACTAAGCCTATTATGCATTCAACATCTTTGTGTGCATATTTCCCTAACAAGATATCTATACATTCCAACTCTTTTGTAGCTACTCTGTTGGCCGTTGTTCAATATACATACATGATAAACAAGAGACAAGGTAATCAAAATCCAAACAAACTAAATTTCACCATGTAACATGTAAAAGATACAACTCACCAAATACACAACTCAAATATCAAAATGTATCATGCTTGTAATAACTAGAAAGCATGGCATTGCAAAATCATTTGTAAGGCTTAAGCCAAACCACCATGTAATGATGTGATAATAGACAAAATACAAATCAAACAAGAAAAGGAAAGTCAATAGGAATGCATGTACGTTATACATGGGTGGCTCTTGATGGTCTCTAAAAGTAATTTGTCTCTGGTGAATGGCAGGGCATTGGAATTTTGTGGAATTTGGTAATTAGGATATCTTATTTTTAAAATATTTTAATATCAAATAACATTAATATCAAATAAAGGATTTTATTTCAGGGTTTTCAAAATAGTGCCTACCCTAGCATGTGTGGAAAGATCATTCTTGAATACCAACTCAAGGAAGAAGTTGTGGGAACTTGATACTTACCATAAATATTACTTATTTTCTGGTTAATTCCAAGTGGAAAGAGTTCTACAAAGAATTTTGCATATTCCAATCATGGAAGTACCTTAAAAAAACATTATGAACCATCTTGTGAGTGGATATAAGAACAATTCCTACCACAACATCTTGTCGATTTTTCCCAAATACCATCCAAACAACACTCTGAATATATTCATCCCATACATTTCAACCTGTAAACATTAAGAATTCAATAGTTACAAATAATTGTTTTGTGCTATATATTTAAAACAACGAGCCAATATAGGAACACAATAGAGGTTGTGAATATGTTTGACACTATAATTTCATCGTGTGTTGAAACATCCAACATGAAAATGAAGATACCTGAGAAATGAAATCTCCATACCCATTGATACAAGGTGGTTGGGAATTCATTGTCCTTATAAATACTCCTCCTACATGGTTCCCCACTCAATGTCCCTTTGTTTCATAGGTCACACCAACTTGAACAAGACCCTATTGTGGAAGGTGAAGTTGAGGAATTTTTTTAGTAAGATTTATGGCAAACAAAATCCTTGGTAAAGAAGCATATGATTACAATATTTAGTTACTTTAAGTTGAATTTAAAATTAAATGTAATATTGTTCTTGAAAAAGACATGCAAAAAAATTGCTATTATCAATAGAATCACCCTTAATTTTTCCTACCTATTCCAAAAACATGATAATATAACTTTCAAAATACTTGTGAAAGAAAAGAGCTTAAACTTATTGGATTTTTTGAAATATATTTTTTCCCAACTTGGTCTTTCAGGGTATCCTTTGAGAGAAATATCTAGATATTGCACCACTTTCCTATTGAATCAATTACAAAGCAATTGCCAAAATTTTCCTTGTTCGCTTCGCTTGCTAATTTAACCCAAAACAACAATGGCAATTTTAAAAATTAATTTAGGAAATAACTATTCTATAATGACATTAACACCCTTTATAGATCTATTTGATGATATGATGTTTTCCTGACATAGAATTACTTCCAATGTCACTATAGCGGAAGTGATAATAACGACCTCATTTTCCCAGTTTTGTGAATGAATATGGCAATGCTACGTTAATGGGAAATGAAATTGAAACAATTACTACTATGATATTTTAAGAAAATGACATATTGTATTAAACAAATATTGTAATCACTAAGCATGTTATTCATTTTGCATCCTTGTTTTCATATTGACCAAAAAAATATATTGATACATTCAAACTCTTTCGCATCTACATATAGAATAAACCTTCAGCTACAAATATACAAACAACACCCTCAAACACCATGAAAGGTATGGAAATATCTATAACCCACCTTGTGAATTCATTTGAGCATAAGAGAAAAATGTTATTTGTGTAAAAGGACTAGTTTAAACAAATGTAATATAATATTTCATATCTTTTTGAGAAGCTCTCATAATCAAATCTTCGATGCGATAATGCAATCAGAGAATGCAAATTGCAAGCTCAACATCAAAGAATCATAAAGGTTTATGCCAAACCTCCGATGCGATAATATAATCACAATCAACCATCGTAGATACCACAAGACACATAACGTAGACCTTTGGAAATCGCTGATGTGATCTTATAAAGGAAAGTGCACTATGTGATAAAAGACTGTTAAACGTATATTGGTGGATTTTAAACTTTAAATCAATAATAAACGAAAAAGTAATAGATTCACTAATTATCCTTCTGCCTTATTTTACTACTTACCTTTATCACAATTGGGGCTACCAATGGAAAACGTTAAGCTTGACCGGTGAACCTCCCGATCTGCGATATGTGATTTATCGTTGATCGTTGATCGGGAAAACCAAAAGATTCGTTTTAAAGCACCGTCACGCATATGTGCAATGCGACGTATACATATTACATTTATTTATCATGATCGGCAATTATGGAGGTCATTAATTTAGCGGTTAAGGTTGAGTCCTTCGAATATTTCATCCATGGTAAACATTTCGATTATCATGCTTGAATTACCATAACTCTTTTCATTTCACATTGGCTATGAATATGTTTGTTTCTCTATTACGTTCTTTCATTGTTTGTGCAGAGAAAATATGAGTTGATGAATCCAGTAAAGATGACGGAGAAATCCAAGAAACCTAAGGTCCCCGTCGTGGCCAAGGAAGAACTAGTGAAGAAAGTGTTAATATCTGATACTACTTGCTTGGTTTAGGCAAGGCATCCTAGGAGAGTATCTACAATTTGCTGGAAGTAGAGGATCTTGAAGAACTCGAGGTGGAAGCAACAACAGATGGCATGAGTAAATCAGAGAATACTCTTAAGGAATTGGCTTGCTCAGATCTTCATAGAATAGTAGCTCGTGCCAAAGTTTTACCCTATAATGACGTGGTCAGGTGGGTTATTGAGAGCATCGCAACCACAGATAGAACTTTCCTCACAATTGATGGAAGAATGTTTGGGTCATTTAGAGCAGAAGATGTTAGACAAATATACCATTTGCCTCAACTGGAGAAGCATTATAACAAAACATTTTTGGAGGCTTTTGCCAAGGAGAATGCCATCGAATGACCCTATTAGACAATGGAGGCATTTTCCAACCAAGCACAAGCATGAAACATCGGGTATGTAATCCGTAGATTCGTTGGCCTCTCCTTATTATTATGTTGGTGCAATGGTGTGAAAACTCTTCAGAGTCCATGATTCTGCTAAATTTTCTATAGAGATGGTACCATTAATGGAGGCTACAATTAATGGCTTTATCATGGATTCGGCAACCATCTTGTTTGATAAATTGGCCAACCAGATACTTGACTATAGAAAAAGCAAGGTTGTGTCTACCCGAGTGATACCCCCATTTTACATGAGTGCCTATATTATGGACATTATCTGTTTGAATTCCGAATATCCCATTCTAGGATGGAAATGGACTTCGCAGGACCCCAACCCCATTCACCTCTATCATAAGGAGCTGTGGAAAGCCCATTACAAAAACCACCTGTATAGAATTTGTCATGGTTTTATTCTTCCTGTGTATTATGCCATATTCAATAAGCCTACTCTGAGGTTATCCGAGGAAGCGTCAGTCAACCTAACTGCAATTGGTAGTTGGTTTGCAGAAGAGATATTCACATACATAAGACGTTTCGGCAGCCTTGCCAACCCACATGTCCTTCCCCTGTATATCCCTGATAAACTACTGGCCAAAGAATTAGCACATCAAATAACAGTTGAAGGGATTTCAAGGACTCTTAGGGATTCTAAAAAGCACGTGTGGCCAACATTTCCCCTTCGATGCGGTGCTTTTACCCTGGATGATTTCAAACATGCAAAAATGGAAGCCAAAAAAATAAAGCTATTAAAACTCGTAACTATCCCAAAAAGGCAGTATGATCTTAGATCGGTTGCCTACAATGTTACTTCTCAGGCCAAAATTTCTAAATTTGATCATGAGAAGGATAGCTATGATGATTTGTTTGTTTCAGAAGAAGTATTTTCTCAAGTCAAACGTTTGGCCAAAATCAAATTGGGAGCAGAAGTACTAGAGGAATTCTATAAGCTCAGGGCACAAATATTGGAAACCCTGCCTCTAGACTTATTAGATACAACCTCTATGATACAACCTAAAGGCCACAGTTAGGAGAAAATTACTGAGAAGGCTCCCGAAATTGAAAATATTCCTGAGATGGAGAAGACACCACAAAGGGAGCAGAAGCATGTAAGAACTAGTGAACCCCTTGATACAGATATTAATATTGATCCCAAGTTAATCAAGGAATGGGAACAGTTTGATTCAATCATCAGTAACCTCGATAAAACCCAAGGGTTCACTACACCAGAAGTGGCTATAGTGCAAAAACTAGAAGTCAACACAGTTTTGATTGTAGGAACAAGTGGCCCACCCATGTTTCAGCAAGACATAGAGATTATTCCAGAAAATCCCATTGAGGAGATTGTACCGCAAATTGAAGAAATACCACCACTTGATGTCTTCTACAGTCCAAAGCATAGGGATTTAGTCAAAATATAGAGGAAGAAGAGGAAAATTGATCAAAGTCCTCTTTTGATTCCTTAGGCAGGGATGATGAACGTGGTATGGAAATCAGAGGTCAATCCCACTGAAGATTTAAAAAAACTATCACAGTATGTGGGAGCTTATACAACAATAACAATGGATAAAAATAATACAAAATAATACAAAATAATAAATAATAAAAATAATGATAATAATAAATAAATCATAATAAAAATAAATAAATAAATAAAATGAATAAGTAATAAAATAAAATAGTAATAACCAAAATAACAAATAATAATAAAAATAAAAAAATAGTAATAACCATAATAAAATAAGGAAATTATCAAAAAAATTAGCATGCCGACACTTGGAGGGTGGAAATGTGGCATGCAGACACATGGAGGGTGTGCATGTGGTTTCCCTTCCAATGTTTTTTCTATTTAAGGAATGATGAGGAGAATGGAGGGGGTTCGATCATTCTGAGGTTCCATCTTCATTCTCTTGGGAGAATGCTAAGACTTAGGAATACTAGCAGTAGTCGTTGATTGAGGGCTCGGGGGTGGCCAGTTGTGGCAGAATCCTGCACAATTGAGCCTATGGTTGGGAGGAGAGTCGTCCCCGAATCTTGTGGTCACTTCGCAGCCGGTAGGTATAATTTCATTGAAAGAATTGGTTTCTTTTTTTACATTAATTTTTGTTTTACTTGTGCTGTTACAAAAACACATAATGTATTAAACAAATATTGTAATCACTAAGCCTATTATGCATTCAACATCTTTGTGTGCATATTTCCCTAACAAGATATCTATACATTCCAACTCTTTTGTAGCTACTCTGTTGGCCGTTGTTCAATATACATACATGATAAACAAGAGACAAGGTAATCAAAATCCAAACAAACTAAATTTCACCATGTAACATGTAAAAGATACAACTCACCAAATACACAACTCAAATATCAAAATGTATCATGCTTGTAATAACTAGAAAGCATGGCATTGCAAAATCATTTGTAAGGCTTAAGCCAAACCACCATGTAATGATGTGATAATAGACAAAATACAAATCAAACAAGAAAAGGAAAGTCAATAGGAATGCATGTACGTTATACATGGGTGGCTCTTGATGGTACCTAAAAGTAATTTGTCTCTGGTGAATGGCAGGGCATTGGAATTTTGTGGAATTTGGTAATTAGGATATCTTATTTTTAAAATATTTTAATATCAAATAACATTAATATCAAATAAAGGATTTTATTTCAGGGTTTTCAAAATAGTGCCTACCCTAGCATGTGTGGAAAGATCATTCTTGAATACCAACTCAAGGAAGAAGTTGTGGGAACTTGATACTTACCATAAATATTACTTATTTTCTGGTTAATTCCAAGTGGAAAGAGTTCTACAAAGAATTTTGCATATTCCAATCATGGAAGTACCTTAAAAAAACATTATGAACCATCTTGTGAGTGGATATAAGAACAATTCCTACCACAACATCTTGTCGATTTTTCCCAAATACCATCCAAACAACACTCTGAATATATTCATCCCATACATTTCAACCTGTAAACATTAAGAATTCAATAGTTACAAATAATTGTTTTGTGCTATATATTTAAAACAACGAGCCAATATAGGAACACAATAGAGGTTGTGAATATGTTTGACACTATAATTTCATCGTGTGTTGAAACATCCAACATGAAAATGAAGATACCTGAGAAATGAAATCTCCATACCCATTGATACAAGGTGGTTGGGAATTCATTGTCCTTATAAATACTCCTCCTACATGGTTCCCCACTCAATGTCCCTTTGTTTCATAGGTCACACCAACTTGAACAAGACCCTATTGTGGAAGGTGAAGTTGAGGAATTTTTTTAGTAAGATTTATGGCAAACAAAATCCTTGGTAAAGAAGCATATGATTACAATATTTAGTTACTTTAAGTTGAATTTAAAATTAAATGTAATATTGTTCTTGAAAAAGACATGCAAAAAAATTGCTATTATCAATAGAATCACCCTTAATTTTTCCTACCTATTCCAAAAACATGATAATATAACTTTCAAAATACTTGTGAAAGAAAAGAGCTTAAACTTATTGGATTTTTTGAAATATATTTTTTCCCAACTTGGTCTTTCAGGGTATCCTTTGAGAGAAATATCTAGATATTGCACCACTTTCCTATTGAATCAATTACAAAGCAATTGCCAAAATTTTCCTTGTTCGCTTCGCTTGCTAATTTAACCCAAAACAACAATGGCAATTTTAAAAATTAATTTAGGAAATAACTATTCTATAATGACATTAACACCCTTTATAGATCTATTTGATGATATGATGTTTTCCTGACATAGAATTACTTCCAATGTCACTATAGCGGAAGTGATAATAACGACCTCATTTTCCCAGTTTTGTGAATGAATATGGCAATGCTACGTTAATGGGAAATGAAATTGAAACAATTACTACTATGATATTTTAAGAAAATGACATATTGTATTAAACAAATATTGTAATCACTAAGCATGTTATTCATTTTGCATCCTTGTTTTCATATTGCCCAAAAAAATATATTGATACATTCAAACTCTTTCGCATCTACATATAGAATAAACCTTCAGCTACAAATATACAAACAACACCCTCAAACACCATGAAAGGTATGGAAATATCTATAACCCACCTTGTGAATTCATTTGAGCATAAGAGAAAAATGTTATTTGTGTAAAAGGACTAGTTTAAATAAATAATAGCCAAATTAGCAACAGTCCGACTAGTTTAGCAATCAAATTTCATTTCATCTCCACTTAAACAAAAATTTAGGATGAAAACAAATGTTAAATATGCTATAAGTTACAGAGTTGCAAGAGAGAATCCACATAACTCTACAGGAGAGAGGGCTTTATAGAGGAACGTAGTGTGCTACTGAAGCCAGTCATTAATACCCCCCAATAATGAAAAAATAGGTTGGTTCTATTAAAAAAGATCATTTTAAATCTTGTCACCACCCTGTCTTACATTTGGCAATGGTCTGTTGGGTACTTGTTGAAGAATTATCAGTTAATTCTTCATATGTTTTGTACTAGAATTGTGAATTAAGGAAAAGAAACAATTTATCAACTTCCATACATATTTCTTGGTATAATTTTGGAGAAATGAGGATAACTTGTGTTGTTTTACAATTTTAGTTGAGGTTGTTTGTTTTATAGTTTAAGAGAAAAAACATAGTACCTTGCTACCACAGGAAACTTTATATCCTATAGCAGCATAGGAATAATGTTTTTCCTTTCTTTTATCCAAATTTGTGAAATCAAATCCAGAACCTTTGGTAAAACTCTATCATACAAAATGGGGCTGGATTTAATAGAAGGGATCCAATTGATACAACCATAATTCACTAGAATCCCTAGGTGATTGTTATATTGGAAAATTGTCAATGGTTAGGATTCTTTTAAAAACTCACAAGGTTTAATGATGAGGTTGCTATGGAATTTGTAATGAACTTGAAAAACCATCAAGTTTATAATTGGTATCTACAGTCAAGGGACTGGTAATTTATGTCAATGACTATTCCATCAATAAAGCCACCACTCCCCCTAGGGGGTTGCAATGGAATGGAGAAGAGAGACAATAAGATATTAATTCTAATAGAATATTCTTCCTCCCTAATGAGTAGACCAATGAGGATTAAAATGGATTTAGAAGGGAGATTCTTCCTAGCCCTTGGGATGGCATAGCTTATCATATTCTCAAATACATCTCTTGTGAGGGTAGGATGAGCATAGTTCATTCTTATCATATTATGCTACTATATCAATTGATATTTTAGGTTCACCTTCCAACTCATGATTTGTTGAGTATCCCCTACTTCCTTCTTCAATCCCTCACAGATATGAGCACCAAATTTAAGGAAGGTAATCATAATAACCTGGCCCATTGTGACCTGATTAAGTTGAGAGTCATTGATTCCTTGGAAAATCTTTAGCATCCCATACCCTGAATGGATTTTGTGGACATAGAAAAACAAGCCTTCTTAGAGGACTAAGCATAATTTGTCAAAAAACATAAGACTTCAACCAAGAAAAGGGAAGGGAAGGCACTGGCTAGCCCTATAAAGTAGAAAAAGGAAGAAACCATAGAAGAGGAGAAGGAGATTACAACCACACTGGAAGGCCTCAACACTCCCACTAAGCCAAAAGAAAGTAGGCCTACTCAATAGGTTCTATATACTAGAAGGAAAAGCAATAGGGTAAGGTTCAATAGCAAGCCAAAACCTCCTTTCGCTATCCCCATTAGCATTGAGGAAACACCTACTCTAGAAGGAGAGATGCTATAGAAGGAAAAATGGAAAGAATTACTAGAGCCAAAGGCACAACAAGGTGAATTCCAATCGATCCCTAAGGTCACAGAGAAACAAATACAATTACAGGGACATGTTTCCCACCTATAGCAGCACACTGTCCTACTACAGGACTAACAGTGTGCATAATTACAGAAAATTGAAAAAGTAGGAAAGAAATTAGTGTGAAGGAAGCCCCTTCATTTTAATATGGACATTGAAATATGATCATCCTACTACAAGAACATCAAGAATAGTACTCCCTAAACACCTAGTTCCCAACATACTACTTGAAGTGGATAAAACAAAAAATAGAAACTCATCGATGGGGGAGAATAGTGCAAGACAAGGGACTGGATGATATTGCTAAAACAAAAGATGAAATAAATAAAATTAGGGAAGAGATGACCTTATTAAGGCTAGAAGAAGAATATAGGAGGGAATAGTTTGAAAAGCAGAAAACATAACTAAGAATCCAATTACAACAAGTGCGGGGGTTGCTACAAGCCAAAGACACTTAGATTGCATTACTGGAAACATATTTAGGGACCATGGCACACATATCCTTAGATGAAATTAGTTTCAAAAAACCTTCAAATGCTTAATCATTATTTTTGGAAGAACAATGGTGCAAATTTTAGATCAACCATACTGTACAAAGAGGGACAATCCATCTACAAGATAATACATATTTCATTGATTTTTTCCCACAATGTAGTATGGAGGATAAGACCAAGGTTGTATAATTCTAACTCCACAACCTTGTGCTTATGAATCTAACCATATCGGATCCAAACCCATACTTGGGGGATGTAAATTTGTTAGCCCTAACATCCTAGTTGAGGCATGAGGAAATCAAGGTTGAAGAGGCGAAGAAAATAATGGATGGGGAACCAAAATCCCTCCGTACTCACCTAAATTCATTCCATTCTTGTTGAATATCCACAGGTAGTTGAAATTTGGAAGAAGAGACAAGTGGAGGCCATCCTCCACTTTGAAGATACTTCATATTGTCAAGGGAGGAGAGCTCACAAGCCTTCCAAAGGAGAAAGCAAGCATTGTCCCATAGCATGGAAATAAGAGAATACCACTCTCTTGACTAGTTACATTCAACATTAGCCAAGACTCCCTTATACAAAAGGATTATTCAAAGATTTGGACTCCAAGAAAAACAAAGTTTGGAAAAGGATCCAAGGAATGCATGTTCATAGAAGAAGGTGTAGCAGATATAATTACCTTTAGCATAACTTGGGATGTCTAGCAGGTTGTCTGAGAGATGAATGATAAATATAAGAGGAAAGAAGAAGAGTATGTTGCTCAAAGGGTGAGCAAAAATTCCAATAGGTGGGTATGATGGGCCTCCCAAATAGGTAAAACATAAGTCCCATCTAACCACTCTTAGGGACATATAAGATATATTAAACATACCTTTTTCACTTAATGGCACATTTCCTAGCTTAATGAGTTCTTAGGAGAGTTAATGGGGTTTTTCATACTTTATGTGCCTAACATATTCATTGGGTAGGAATTTGGAGATATTTTGCACATATTTCATGGAGACCTAACTATATATATTTGTGGGACTTTGTCCCTACTATAGGAGAGTCTCAGAATGGCTAGTTGAAGGAATTTAATTCACGCGCCCCGCCCGCCACCCCCCCACCACACCAACCAACCCCCCCCCCCCCCCCCCCCCCTTGCTGCGAGGTGGCCTAGGAAGCAAGATCTTATTTTTTAGGGATTTTTGAAGGGAAATGCAGTCATCCCCTTAAGAAGAATGCCCCCCACTCATTGTATAAACAAGAGGCTTGTGTTTCTTAGAACGACAATGTAGATAAGTGTGTGAAGCATAGGATACAAGTCTAGATTAGTGTTTTCAAGCAAGTTTTGTAACTCTATCATGTACAAGAAATTTCTTAGTTAATGGAAATGATATCCTATTTCAACTCCTAGTCTGACTTTCTTCTAAGGGTGCTAAGATTCCTTTGGTTAGGGCCCACCCCAAGTGCTCCAGATCCCTCTTGTATTATTTCGTTATGGATATATTTACTTTTACAAATCATTTTTGAAAGTTACTTTTGTTTATGGTTAACTAGGAACTTTTCATGAACAACATTTTCTTGTAGGTTATCTAAGAACTTGGTTATAATAGTTGAAATAACTACATGAAATTTGACTTTGCATTTAGTCCATTATCTTTGCTTCTATTCATTTTCCATTCATTGTTCACTATTTATTGTTTTCCTACATTGTAACCTATTTTGTAGCTACACGAAACCCATAGGTTTGAGTTTTTCTAGGTTAAACTTGCAAATATACATTTTGATGCTTTGAATAGTTTATTTTATCATTTTTCAACTTCTACATATCTCCGTTACTTCTCCAAAGCTCATTTTTCTTGGTTTCTTTCTCACTAGACTATCTCCTATAGCAGTTTGTAACTAGCCTTCTAAAATCACTTAGATTTGTAATAAACTCATGATTTTTCTTCTTTGGTATATTACATCACCCCTAGAACCATGATAATGGAACTTGTAGGTATAGAGACCTTGTAATTATTTTGATTGGTTTCCTTTAGAAATATTATTTTTCTGCAAATTAGAGTGTACAACTTACTTCATCAATGTGTTTTCCTTCCGTGCAAGATATCATATAGGTGTGCTTTTTTTCTTTCATTTCATTGAAGATATTGTAGAAGTGTGCACACATTCCTTCCTTAATTTCAAGTATATTAGGTTTGTCTACCATTTTCCTTCCAATAAGTTATTTCTTTCATTTGCAATTTTCCTATAGCATAGATTTGTTAACATGGTCTCTGTACATCTATCTTTCATTTCAGTATTTCCACCTACATAAATCAGCAAGAGAAAAAGAAATTCCTTGGTGCACATATAGTGTTAGCCCCTCTTAAGTTTGTATGAACCTCTTGTTCTGTACAACAACCCCCCATTTCAAATTTTTTTATCAAAAACTTTAAATAGAAATGGGTCCCTTTTTTAAGACCTCATTAAATTCAATAATTCAACAATAATCGCATGCTTGGATTTAGTCACATATCACATGGAAATCTTCATCAAAAGGTCCGATCTGATAGAAATAATATCCAAAACCTTTTGTTTAAACAAATGTAATATAATATTTCATATCTTTTTGAGAAGCTCTCATAATCAAATCTTCGATGCGATAATGCAATCAGAGAATGCAAATTGCAAGCTCAACATCAAAGAATCATAAAGGTTTATGCCAAACCTCCGATGCGATAATATAATCACAATCAACCATCGTAGATACCACAAGACACATAACGTAGACCTTTGGAAATCGCTGATGTGATCTTATAAAGGAAAGTGCACTATGTGATAAAAGACTGTTAAACGTATATTGGTGGATTTTAAACTTTAAATCAATAATAAACGAAAAAGTAATAGATTCACTAATTATCCTTCTGCCTTATTTTACTACTTACCTTTATCACAATTGGGGCTACCAATGGAAAACGTTAAGCTTGACCGGTGAACCTCCCGATCTGCGATATGTGATTTATCGTTGATCGTTGATCGGGAAAACCAAAAGATTCGTTTTAAAGCACCGTCACGCATATGTGCAATGCGACGTATACATATTACATTTATTTATCATGATCGGCAATTATGGAGGTCATTAATTTAGCGGTTAAGGTTGAGTCCTTCGAATATTTCATCCATGGTAAACATTTCGATTATCATGCTTGAATTACCATAACTCTTTTCATTTCACATTGGCTATGAATATGTTTGTTTCTCTATTACGTTCTTTCATTGTTTGTGCAGAGAAAATATGAGTTGATGAATCCAGTAAAGATGACAGAGAAATCCAAGAAACCTAAGGTCCCCGTCGTGGCCAAGGAAGAACTAGTGAAGAAAGTGTTAATATCTGATACTACTTGCTTGGTTTAGGCAAGGCATCCTAGGAGAGTATCTACAATTTGCTGGAAGTAGAGGATCTTGAAGAACTCGAGGTGGAAGCAACAACAGATGGCATGAGTAAATCAGAGAATACTCTTAAGGAATTGGCTTGCTCAGATCTTCATAGAATAGTAGCTCGTGCCAAAGTTTTACCCTATAATGACGTGGTCAGGTGGGTTATTGAGAGCATCGCAACCACAGATAGAACTTTCCTCACAATTGATGGAAGAATGTTTGGGTCATTTAGAGCAGAAGATGTTAGACAAATATACCATTTGCCTCAACTGGAGAAGCATTATAACAAAACATTTTTGGAGGCTTTTGCCAAGGAGAATGCCATCGAATGACCCTATTAGACAATGGAGGCATTTTCCAACCAAGCACAAGCATGAAACATCGGGTATGTAATCCGTAGATTCGTTGGCCTCTCCTTATTATTATGTTGGTGCAATGGTGTGAAAACTCTTCAGAGTCCATGATTCTGCTAAATTTTCTATAGAGATGGTACCATTAATGGAGGCTACAATTAATGGCTTTATCATGGATTCGGCAACCATCTTGTTTGATAAATTGGCCAACCAGATACTTGACTATAGAAAAAGCAAGGTTGTGTCTACCCGAGTGATACCCCCATTTTACATGAGTGCCTATATTATGGACATTATCTGTTTGAATTCCGAATATCCCATTCTAGGATGGAAATGGACTTCGCAGGACCCCAACCCCATTCACCTCTATCATAAGGAACTGTGGAAAGCCCATTACAAAAACCACCTGTATAGAATTTGTCATGGTTTTATTCTTCCTGTGTATTATGCCATATTCAATAAGCCTACTCTGAGGTTATCCGAGGAAGCGTCAGTCAACCTAACTGCAATTGGTAGTTGGTTTGCAGAAGAGATATTCACATACATAAGACGTTTCGGCAGCCTTGCCAACCCACATGTCCTTCCCCTGTATATCCCTGATAAACTACTGGCCAAAGAATTAGCACATCAAATAACAGTTGAAGGGATTTCAAGGACTCTTAGGGATTCTAAAAAGCACGTGTGGCCAACATTTCCCCTTCGATGCGGTGCTTTTACCCTGGATGATTTCAAACATGCAAAAATGGAAGCCAAAAAAATAAAGCTATTAAAACTCGTAACTATCCCAAAAAGGCAGTATGATCTTAGATCGGTTGCCTACAATGTTACTTCTCAGGCCAAAATTTCTAAATTTGATCATGAGAAGGATAGCTATGATGATTTGTTTGTTTCAGAAGAAGTATTTTCTCAAGTCAAACGTTTGGCCAAAATCAAATTGGGAGCAGAAGTACTAGAGGAATTCTATAAGCTCAGGGCACAAATATTGGAAACCCTGCCTCTAGACTTATTAGATACAACCTCTATGATACAACCTAAAGGCCACAGTTAGGAGAAAATTACTGAGAAGGCTCCCGAAATTGAAAATATTCCTGAGATGGAGAAGACACCACAAAGGGAGCAGAAGCATGTAAGAACTAGTGAACCCCTTGATACAGATATTAATATTGATCCCAAGTTAATCAAGGAATGGGAACAGTTTGATTCAATCATCAGTAACCTCGATAAAACCCAAGGGTTCACTACACCAGAAGTGGCTATAGTGCAAAAACTAGAAGTCAACACAGTTTTGATTGTAGGAACAAGTGGCCCACCCATGTTTCAGCAAGACATAGAGATTATTCCAGAAAATCCCATTGAGGAGATTGTACCGCAAATTGAAGAAATACCACCACTTGATGTCTTCTACAGTCCAAAGCATAGGGATTTAGTCAAAATATAGAGGAAGAAGAGGAAAATTGATCAAAGTCCTCTTTTGATTCCTTAGGCAGGGATGATGAACGTGGTATGGAAATCAGAGGTCAATCCCTCTGAAGATTTAAAAAAACTATCACAGTATGTGGGAGCTTATACAACAATAACAATGGATAAGGCCTCAGAGGTTAGCCACTTGATGAGGGAAAAAGATCATGCCATCATCCAACTAGAGGCACAATCAGCAGGACAACAAGAAAAGATAGATCAGCTTGAGTGGCAGTTGGTAGAAAAGAGGGAACTAAATGAACAATTAAAAGAGCAATTAAAACTGGAAAAGTAGAGGATTGATGAACAAACCCTCCATAAACAACAAGAGTTGTCTCAGGAGTTGAGCAGACTACAGCTGTTGAGTGAGTAGGAGAAGAAATCAAATGAATTCAGAGTAGAAGCCCTGGAAATGACCAAGGATTTGTCCCAACAATTGGATATTCTATGTCATAATATATCATTGATCGCCCCTTTATGTGATATCTTTGCATCTATGATTGAAAAATCAATGGATGCTAGGCTCGAATTAGATAAGGCAGATGAAAAATTAACCAATTTTCTATCATGGCAAGATTTAAAAGAAGGAAAAACTACCAATCTGCCAAGGATACAAGAATCACATAAGGATATCTTGTTTTTTGAACGGGAATCTCAATTAATGAAAGTTGAAAGAGCCATGTCCAGATGCAGAGCCACAACAAATAATCTGGTTGAATTGATAAGCAACAGTTTGCATGTGTCTAATTTGATTACAGATTGCTCTCCAAGTAAACTCCCAAAGGTAAAATTGTTGGAACAACATTGGAAACAAGAGCTGACACAAAGGGAAAAATTAATCGAAGGAATCCAAAGCCTAACATGGGAAACATTCTAGTTTTTCCTTGTCAAACCACATAGTCAGTAGATGGCAATGAAGTGTCTCTCGGATGCAATCAACTACATGGTTTCCGAACTCTTCGATGCCACCTATACAGCTCAGCTACACTCTAGGATGAGTCAGCCACTGGAAATTCAGCCTATGCTCATCATCTGTCAACTGTAATCATAGGAGAAGAAGTCTATACAGTGAATCCATTCGACTGCCACAACACTGCTATTTTCAGGATAAATCCCAAATTTATGTGTCTTTAGTTATACCAGTGCATAGTGATATTCATAGTTTGTTGTCATTATTATTTAAAGACCCTTTCATGTTTTTAGAAAAGGTCCACAATTTTGTATTAAGACTTGACTTGGAAGTTGCACTACTGTACTTCTGTTATATATATATTTTTACAAAAGACTAGACCAGAGTTTTGCATTTTAACAAAGAGGTTCTTATGAGATTTGCACTATTGCATCTTTTGAAGGCATTCCCAAATTAGAAGGAAGAATTTGAATGTTGTTTACATCGGGAGAATCCAAATGCATATGGTACTATTATCTCTACTTTTGTATTATTTCTTTATGTGAATGATCATTTATCAACTTTGCTATTATTGATATGTATATATGTTTTTAAAAGCAATTCTTTAACTTATCACTTTTGAATGTTTTAGAATTGTTATCTTTTGAATATATATGTCAGTGATATATTATGATCAATGCGATAATGTTATTATTATTACTTTGTTTAACTATTTAAACAAAGTAATTATCATATGAATGCATATTTCTATTTTTATGAATAATTCATATTTATGGTTATTTGTTAATAGAAACAATCAAGAATCGCGTTGTTAGAAGAATGCTCGGGATAGATTAGTTATCTTTGTATATTTTTGCAATAGAATAGAACACTTATCACTTCCGTTATACATTACAAATCGATCACCCATCAACTCATATATCACTGTGAAACTGGTCCCATTATATCCAGTCGGAGCCACCACCCCAAATGGAAAAGGAGCTGCAATAAGGTCCGGACCGAGTGGTTTTCCCCGATGTTGATGCAACGATTTTAGAGGCATCAACAGAACCCTAGTTTGACAATTAAATCTAAGACCCTATGGATATGCAACATTCTTGTTGTAATATTGAGGGCCATTAGCTCCCCGAAAAAGACTCTTGATCTCAGATACATTAGTAGGCATCGATCACTTCATGATGGACTCCATCTTGGCAGGATCTATCTATCTTCATCTCTCCTCCACTTATCACATACCCCAGGTATACTAAATATTTCTATTCAAACTCATGATTCTTGAGATTTTCTAGCAATTGGTGCTTCTGGAATGTCTCTCGCAGTTGCTTCAATGTGAGATGTGCTCCTCCCAAGTAGCACTGTATACTAGTATGTCATCTAAATAAATAGTAACACACAAATATATAGAAGGGTGTAATTTCTCATTCATTAAACCCATAAACATATATGGTGCATTGGATGGAAAAAATAGAAAGACATACCACTCATACAAACCTTGTATTATTTTGAAGGTGGTCTTCTAAATATCTTCTTCTTTGACTCAAAATTGGAAATATCCAAACTTTAAATCTAGCTTGGTGAAGTATTTGGCTTCATGTAATCGATCTACTAGATCAACTATCCTTGGCAGCGGTTAGTTTCTCTTGAGAATAATGTTGTTTAATGCCATATAATCAATACACATCCACCTAGTACCATACTTATTTGGCACAATGATGATGGGTGAACCACATGTTGAGGTACTTGGTCAAATGACACCCTTTTGCAGTAGCTACTGCAACTGTTTCTTCATCTCATGTTCTTCTATAACATGTTTGGAAATGGGGATTTTAGCAATAGTTGGATATTATGCTCCACTTCCCTCTTGGGTGGTATCCCTTTATACTCCTAGAACACACTCATGTATTCCTACAATATCTCTTTCAGTTTTTTTTCTATTCTTTAATACACCCCTCCAATGATGACTTTTCTCTTACTGACTCTTGTACTGACTTTTCTCTTAAAAATTTCTAGAACTGATCAGTGTCTTGGCTTAGTTGACACTTACAAGAAAAATGTTTGGCTTTTTCTTGTATGCATTGATGGTGAACTATTTTCCATCCTTGATGAGGAAATATTAGTTGTCTCTTCGCATCAGTATTACATCTTGCATGTAGATATAGGGACTTCTAGACACCACTTGAGATACATCAAGGGAAAATACATTTCATTCTACTTCATCAATAAAATCAATACTAACAAAATTTTTGATTTTGAACTATTTTATTACCTTTATTTCCATATCCTTATTTACCCATCCCAATATATATGGGCTTAGATGATTAGATACTTCCAATCCCAATTTTTTGACCAACTCTGCTACGGTGAGATTTACTTGTGATCCTGAGTCGAACAGGGCATCGATATTTTCCTTCTTCATTTATATCTTTATGGGAAAGAGTATCATATTTTTGTTATTTTCCTATTATTGAAGGCTACTTAGATTCACCCCTTTCTACACTGATGTACATGTAGTCTTCTCATCCTTGTCCAAGTTGCTTTCAACCTGGTTTCTTGAATAAATTCCCATTATATTTTTCTTATTAGCATATTTTTTTTTGTTCTCCAGGTTAAGCTCTAGATGCAACTTCAAGCATACTCCTCTGTAGGATGATCAATGTTACAATTGTTATAGTGGTGGTTAGAATATTTGCACTGGTGTGATGTGGCTATTGTCTTTTCTTCCTTCCCCCATTCCATTTCTTCTTCCCTTTCTTGAAATCTTCCTTGTACTTATTTTTATTTTGAACCACTTGATTTCCCTTCCGTTTGGTCTATTTTCTCCAAATACTGTGCTTGTACAAAATCCTCATCCACTGATCTAGGCTTGAACATCATCGCTTGATTTTGTAGATGATTCTATAGACCCATTAGATACTTGAGGAGTACGTATAGGTTCTTTAGGGAGATACCCAACATTATGGAAATATTTCTAAATTATATCATGTACTCTTGTAGAGTCTATCCCTATTTCTTCCTAAATTAATGCCATCATTTCCATTGGTCCCCTACATACTTGATAGGGTGAAATTGTGATGTTATGAGGGTTTTGAAAACCCCCAACATAGTAATGGAGTATATCCATCCAACCTCAAGGTCTTTGTGTGGATTTCTTATTAGGTCATGGCAAGTCCCTCTCATTTTAACTAACCAAACAAAATATTCCATTCTTCCACAATATGATGAAAGCTAAAATAAACTTCTAATTGCCACAACTAGTGATTTAACTCCAGAGCATCGATCTCACTTTGATGTGGATTCATGTAAACCTTTGTTTCCATTTTGAATAGGGAATGTGATTGGTTCACAACACTCAAATTTGGTTTTTCCTGTTAGGAAAATTAATTGTCTCAATAAAACAAATAAATTTCTCACACATAAATTATCAACTAGGGTAAGTCTATTTATTTCAACGTTATCATGCATAATAAACGTAGGAAGAAATTGACAACTAACATTAACTAATTCTTAATTTTTTCTAAGATCACCTATGCAAGAACTTGGCACACAATCAAACCAGAAGTTGTTGTAACCCTTCACACTTATAGGAATGGAAATAGATTCAATGTAAGTCTCACTGTGAAACACCCACTTGCATAAAAATAACACTCTACACACAAGGCTAGAAATGAAACAACACTTGTAGAATAAAATGGAACTCATATACTCTAAGATCACTCTTTTTGGGAAAATAAATAACACTCCTTGAAACAAATTCCTCAATTGCACAAAATCATTCAACCACAACCACACACAACCATCAATCCAATTGGAATCAACCCACTCATTTACTGAATAATACATTGTATTAGATGTAACAACAACTAACTAATATTTTGTATCAACTATTGATTGTAAATTTGTAGCAACAATTGAACAAAAAAAGAAAAAAAAATTAGTAAGGATTGATCCAAGAAATACTATGATGGCACACGAGCGACCTATATTAAATATTATGCAAGCCAACTAAACAAACATTAACAACAGTGTATCAAGAAGGAAATATAAAACTATGATAAATTGAAATGACAATAATCAAAATAACACAACCTACAAGTGAATTAAAATAAGTTAAATATACTACCTATACATACATAATGATCTATGCTAAAGTGGAGGACACTTCTTAGTAGGGATATGGAAAAATCACAACTCATACGATAGCACAATGAATCATAAATGAACCATGAACTCTTATAAGATTACACTAGCTCTTAAAATAAAATACAAATATGCACAATATGAAAATGATGCTACCCCCACATGAGTCAGGGGGATCCTATCTTATAGGTTCATCTCCTATCTAATATTGGTACAAAAATAAGCCATGAGAATATTTTGATTGTCAGACTATTCAAAATAAAACTCTTTTCTTAAACAAACTATACCAAATTATTTGAAATAAAAGTGATTCCATATTGGTGCCTCATTTTAGTGAGTAACAAAAACAAAGGATTACAATTATTATAGTTGGGTTGGATGATTTTTCAAGAGAGGTGAAATCCTTGATAGTGCAATAGTCTTCATTGACCTTGTTGAGTAGTAGCGTACACATCAACTCCCAAATATGGCACTAAGAGAATAGAGTACACATCAACACAAAATAGAGTATTAACATCAGAATAAATTAGAGTTATTGGCTTGGTGTGATAGCATCTCAAAATCCTAGAAAGCAGCATCACATCATCTAGGAATAATGGAGTAGAAACATCGTAACAAGTTGAGTCATCCTGTAACCGTCATTCTTTGTCATTTTTCTAGTAAATTCACTGACATCAAAATAAATTAGAGTTATTGGCTTGGTGTGATAGCATCTCAAAATCCTGGAAAGCATCATCACATCATCTAGGAAAAATGGAGTAGAAACACCATAAGAAGTTGAGTTATCTTGTAATCATCATTCTTTATCATTTTGTTAGTAAAGTCACCCAAAAACAGTTATCCTCACATTAAATGCAAGCAAAACTGCATAAGTTAGAGTGACATGAAAGAGTGACATAATTTAGTGAAGAAGATAATTAATTGAATAAAAGGATGTACTTGTAAAGGTGAAAGTGATAAAAAAAGGTAAGGAAATAATGGTGAAAAGGATGCCAATTCTTAGAACCAACATCTCCCCCCAACTAAAGCAACTGCATGTCCTCATGCAAACCTATCAATCATATGTTAATACATGTTTTGAGTGTAACTCGGTGAAATTATAAGCCTTTGTTGGATCCTCAGTGATATCCTTGTGTCCCTCAAAAGAAATCAAATCCAACCACCATGTCTTTGCCTCCCTAGGTTCAACTCAAAATAATGCTGATACTTAAGTTATGGAAGCTGAATAAAAGGAAATTAGAACTTCAACCCAAGCCAATTAGGCCCACAAAATCTGATATAGTTAACATATATTGGTATTCTTGAAAGATCATGTAGAAAATTTATGTATTAGTATGGGTTTTCATCCTTCTGCTTCTTATCACACATTTCCTATCTTAATTTGCTACATTATCATGCACCCTCTCTTAACTGATTAATACTTCTAGAACAAAGGTCTAATATATTTTTATGGGAATCACACATTCCATTCTATCTAGATATAGAAGAAAGTTTCCATAAGTTCTAACCATTGTTGCAACAAAATTTGCTTGCTCTTAAATCCACAACACCATATTCTCTTGGTTTGCTGTTACAACCTCATGAGATAATTGTGGAAATTTTGAATAATAAACACATATTCAATGGAGATTATCCTGATCATGTACTATTTCGGAATACATACACAATACATAAGCTCCTCTACGTTGATCATCAATATAGCAACATCAATAACAATAAAACATTAAGAGCATGCACACATTAACATAGTATGTAACCCAGGGAAAGCTTACAGCTGAAAACCCCACACTATCTGTATATTAATGATTGAGAACATGTAACATTACAATAGTCAATAATTCTCACAAGTATCTAGCACTATCTCCACCTGTTACACACAATACAGCTCAGATCTGATCTCCAAATCTATTCCACTGCTTGCCTGCCTCCACTGCTCAATACCTGCTCAAGAATGGATGAGAATGGTTGAACCAAACTCGTATTTACCTCAAAAGAATCACTCACACTCGGAATCACATCAGTAGAGGCTATAATCACTTGGTATTGGCCAATTGCCATTGGCATAACTCAATCCCATTGATTGTGCAAATCCTCATGCACAACTAGTCACAACTGATAGCAATCTGATCCTCTAACACCTGTCCCTACTGAACTGAACATGCAGTGACATGCAACTGAGTTAACTGATGTATTCTTTAGTTGCATTATGAGTTAATAATTAGTTTAACAACTCATCATTAGTCTATTTGCAGTTAGACTAATTACAACTAGTTTAACCAAGTCAAACTGAACACAACTCCATCAACTACACAATCAACTCTACCAAACTCAATTGATTGAGTTCTAACTGAAGTCATGCATGCAATGACTCAAATGACCAACAAAGAAAATTTATTTCCTTCTGATAGCTGCATGTACCACATTTGTAGCTCAAACTGAAGTGCTCCAAGAGAGTAAGATAAAGTTTATAGTCTAAATATTATTATAAGCTAATAATATTTGACTGCTCTATATTTAGACTTGACAGTGTCACCGCTATTGTCAAAAAATAGAAGTCCATCTATTTTTGCCAGCTTGACCAATCATCCATAAACAACATCCTGCAACTCATAGACATGATCCATATGTCTAAAAATAGACATAGTCTAAAAATAGACTTTGTGCCATAATTTGCCTGTGGGCCCACTTAGTGAAGGCGACTCTTTTCACTAAGCTCCATCATCTTGTTGCAATCTCAACACTCCCTCTCTACAAGATATGGATTATCAGCAACCCCTATCCTGCCTCGGTGGTATTTGAATTTTCTCCTGGTGAGAGCCTTCGTCAGAATATCAGCATCCTGATCCTCCGTTGGAATGTATGAAAGTAACATGATCCTCCGCTGCACACAATCTCTGATATGATAGCACCTGATGTCATCCGTTGAGCTCCCTGCCCAATCTACATCCGTGAAGCCACCTAGCTTCACCTCATCCTCCTGTCTGTACCACAATCCATATCCCGATGTGCCTCTCAAATAGCGCAATACATGCTTTCCTGCCTTCCAGAAGAGCTTGGTAGGCTTAACCATACCTTGTGCAAGCTAGTTAACTGCATAGCATATATCGGGTTGTGTATTGACCAAATACATCAGCGACCCCACCAACTGTTGATAAACAGTGGCATCCACTACCTCTACTGAAGTAACATCCTCCTTCCTCCAACCTCTAGGAAGGAACATAGTCTTCACATCCAACTGATGAATGTGCCACCCTATCTGCACCTCTTTGTAGATCCATCTCGAACCTACCACTGATTTCCCTTTCGGTCTAGGAACAATCTCCCATGCACTGTTTCTGACAATAAAATCATACTCTTCCACCATGGCGTCTACCCATGCGGGATCCTCCACAGCTTCCTCCAAGGAGGATGGCTCAGTCACAACACACTTGCTCATAAGAGCCATGTATCCAGTGTACCGATCAGGTGACTGTCTCTGTCTATGTTGGGCTGTAGGTGGTCCTACAACTTTCTCTGCATCTTGATCCAGTCGCTCAGCTTCTATCAAGTGCTTTCGCCCTCTAATGGTTGGCACTGCTTGAGTGGTCTCTTCCACTCCATGAACCTCATCCTGTGGCTAATCCATGTCCCAAAGCTCATCCTTAGGAACTAATAGCTCCTCATATGCATGCAAGTGTAGCTCCCTCTCAAGCGAACACTTCATGGCTGTCTCCTCCTAAAATTTTATATCCCATCACACAACAGTTTTACCAATATCTGGCAAATACACACGATAGTTGTGGGGCGTATCAGTGTACCCCGCAAATATCCCAACCTCTGCAGTCGGCTCCAAATTCTTCCTGGAATCCTTCATCACATGCATGTAAACGTTAGCACCTAAAATCCTCAAATGAGAAAGATCAGGCTTCTTACCAGAATAAGCCTCCTCGGGTGTACTCATGCCAAGTATCTTATGAGGACAACGGTTCTGCACATAAACTGTTGTATTGCATGCTTCTGCCCACAAGTGAAGGGGTAGGCCCTGATCATGCAACATCGCCCATGCAGCACCCACGATCGTTCTTTTTTTCTGCTCAGCTACCCCATTCTATTGTGGGTTATGGGGAGCTATGTGCTCTCTTCAAATCCCTTTTGCCTTGCAGAAATCCTTGAACTCGTCCAAGATGTATTCACCACCATTATCGCTCCTAAGAGCATTCACCTTCTTCCCTAACTCCTTCTCGACTAGTGCTTTGAATTCACAGAACTTTGAATATGTCTCGCTCTTCTTCTGCATGAAGAATATCCAACACTTACGAGAGAAATAATCAACAAAAATCACATAATACATGTGTTTTGCTATCGAAGCAACTGAGAAAGGTCCACACACATCTGTGTGAATTCTCTCAAGGATCGTCATGGCATGACTATCCTTCTTGTGAAAGGTGGCTTTCACAAACTTCCCTAAAGTACACCCCTTGCACTGATCTGACTGCACAAGTGTGCCCTTAGGAAGCCCTGTAGTGATCTACTGCAGTATCTTCAAGGCTCCATGGTGAAGGTGACCCAATCTTCTGTGCCACAACTCGCCATCATCTTGGCTCACCAATCCTTCTGCCTTGCCTGCCATTGCTACGCATCCATCTACATGCAACTGATAAAGGTTCCTTATTCGAACCCCTATCTTCCGGGTCTCACCAGTTGTCTTGCTGCGCAAGAAAGATTTTCCCTTGCTGAAAACAACATCATACCCCTTGTCTTCTAACATCGCCACAGAGATAAGATTCTTCTTAAATCCTGGAACATGCATGACTTCCTTCAATATGAAGGGTTTACCAAACTCCCTCTCAAAGGAAATGGTACTGATACCAGTCACACTGTATCTACCATCATCGCCCATCTCGATGTGCACTCCAAGATCTTTGTTCTCCAGACCATAAAACAAATCTCTATCTCCCGTCATGTGAAAAGACGCACCACTGTCCAAGAACCACACCGATCCCATCACACATGAAACCAAGCATGCGATCAATGAAAATCAAGCTTAAACTGTGAGGCTAGATCCTCTCCTGCTGCAGATCCAGCAGCATGCTTGTTCTTCTTCTTCTGCGGACAATTAGTGGCATAGTGTATGTGTTGGTGACAGCGAAAACACTTCACCTTGGTCATGTCTTGCTTCTTACCTTTCGCACCAGACTGAGAAGCTTTCTTTCTCTTCCCTTTATTTGCTTTAGTAGCCAAAGTGCAATTTTCTTCATCAACTCCCTTTGATGAAGATCCGTCCCTGGTACTCTGCCTGATCTCCTCCTGCACAAGGTCTGACCACAGTCTTTCCCATCGTGGCAATTTCTCCCGACCATTGATAGAGTCCTGATAGGAACGCCAACTCTTCGGAAGACCAAGGAGAGCCAAGCTCACCAAGTCCTCATCATCAACAGTAGCCCCCACACTTCCCAGCTCATCTCGACACTGAGTGAACTTCGTGAGATACTTGGGCATACTGTCACCCTTCTCATATTTGATGTTTCTGAGTTTATCTTTGAGCGCCAGCTTCCTCTGATCGCTCTAGCTTTGGAATAATTCTATTAATGATTTCCACATCAAATATGGAGTAGCCTTTCCATGGAGTCTGGACACAATGTGATCCTTCACGCACTCCAACAGAATCCTTCAACATTTTGTGGTCTTCTTTTGCCAAGCATCAGCTTGAGTAGCATCAGTAGGCTTTGGGACATCCGTCTCTATGAACTCCTTTCACCCGTTATCATCCAATATTTCCTCCATCCTGTCCTTCCATGCAATATAGTTCGTATTTCCCTCAAGGGCATACTCCAATCGCAATCCTGTGAAAGACATCTTAGTTTTGACACCAAGAAAACACTGCTGCAAATTCGAATTCCACCAGCTCCAACTCAACTGCTTCCGATCTAGAATTCGTGAGAACAAGGTATTTCTTGTACAGAGATCGATTGTATGGGCATTCATCGGATATCTCAACTTACAAAGGAAGGATGAATCCAGAGGCTACCTGGCCCGATTACAGACTCTGCTTGAAGAAATAGAATGTAAACCCTTCGTGAATAGTAGATCTGCTGATCAACAGCTCTGATACCATGTACAAATTTTGAATAATAAACACATATTAATGGAGATTATCCTGATCATGTACTATTGCGGAATACATACACAATACATAAGCTCCTCTATGTTGTTCATTAATATAGCAGCATCAATAAGAATAAAACATCAAGAGCATGCACACATTAACACAGTATGTAACCCAGGGAAAGCTTGCAGCTAAAAACCCCACACTATCTATATATTAATGATTGAGAACATGTAACATTACAATAGTCAATACTTCTCACAAGTATCCAGCACTATCTCCACCTGTTACACACAATACAGCTTAGATCTGATCTCCAAATATATTCCACTGCTTGCCTGCCTCCACTGCTCAATACCTGCTCAAGAATGGATGAGAATGGTTGAACCAAACTCGTATTTACCTCAAAAGAATCACTCACAGTGGGAATCACGTGAGTAGAGGCTATAATCACTTGGTATTGGCCAATTGTCATTGGCATAACTCAATCCCATTGATTGTGCAAATCCTCATGCACAACTATAGTCACAATTGATAGCAATCTGATCCTCTAACACCTGTCTCTGCTGAACTGAACATGCACTGACATGCAACTGAGTTAACTGATGTATTATTTAGTTGCATTATGAGTTAGTAATTAGTTTAGCAACTCATCATTAGTCTATTTGCAGTTAGACTAATTACAACTAGTTTAACCAAGTCAAACTGAACACAACTCCATCAACTCCACAACCAACTCCACCAAAATCAACTGATTGAGTTCTAACTGAAGTCATGCATGCAACAACTCAAGTGACCCACAAAGAAAACACATTTCCTTCTAACAGTTGCATGTGCCACATCTGTAGCTCAAACTGAAGTGCTCCAAGAGAATAAGATAAAGTTTATAGTCTAAATATTATTATAAGCTAATAATATTTGACTGCTCTATAATTAGACTTGACAGTGTCACCGTTGTTGTCTAAAATAGAAGTCCATCTATTTTTTCCAACTTGACCAATCATCCATAAACAACATCCTGCAACTCATAGACATGATCCATATGTCTAAAAATAG
>APFE030285114.1:842-17398 GCA_000404065.3 Pinus taeda
GGTGATATTTTTTCTCCTGTTGCCAAGGTAACTTCTATTAGATTACTTTTATCTGTTGTTGCTGCTTTTGATTTTGAGGTAGACTAGATGGATGTGAAGACAACATTTCTTCACGGGGATTTGGGAGAGGAAATCTACATGAATCAACCTGAAGGCTTTGCAGTGAAGGGTAAGAAAGAACGGGTATGCAAGTTAAAGAAGTCTCTGTATGGGTTAAAACAATCACCAAGGATGTGGCATCAGAAATTTGATACATTTGTATGGGGACTTGGATTCACCAGAAGCAAAGCAGATCATTCTGTGTATTTTAAATTAATTGGTGACCATGTTATTTATTTGGTCTTGTATGTGGATGATATGTTGTTGGTTGGAAATAACAAAGAAATTATCCAGGATTTTGAGACCCAATTGTCCTCCAAATTTGACATGAAAGGTCTTGGTGCTGCAAACTATATTTTGGTCATGGAAATTAAAAGATATTGGGCAAAGAGGAGGCTCTAGTTAAAACAGAGGAAGTATGTCAAGACAAGATTGCAGAGATTTAATATGCAGTATAGTAAACAGGTGAAGGTTCCTATTCTTGTAGGTGTAAAGTTATTTGCTGAACAGTGTCCCAAGACACAAGAAGAGGAAGAGGACATGTCTCATGTTCCATATGCAAGTGTAGTTAGTAGCCTCATGTATGCAATGGTCTGTACTAGACCAGGGATTGCACATGCAATGGGACTATTGAGCAGGTTTATGTCAAAACCAGGAAAGGAGCATTGGATAGCAGTGAAGCGGGTTTTCAGGGATTTGCGTGGCACTAGTGATTATGGTTTGTGCTAACAAGGAAGACCAAGATTGGATAGAGTGTTGGATATTCATGGCTTTGTTGATGCAGACTGAGCTAAAGATCTAAATCAGAGAAGATCTACAAGGGGGTATGTGTTTAACCTATTTGGAGGTGCAATTAGTTGGATGAGTAAGAAACAATTTGTAGTGGCACTATCAACTACAGAGGTAGAATACATGGCAGCCACTCATGTAAGCAAGGAAGCAGTTTGGTTGCAGATATTGTGTTCAAATATGGGGTTAGTACAGGGAGCTACAAGGATAGATTGTGACAGCCAAAGTGCAATTTTCTTGGCAAAGAACCTTGCATATCATTCAAAGACAAAGCACATTGATGTTCAGTATCATTTTGTGAGGGATATGATAGAAGACAAGAAGGTGGACACTTTGAAGAATACTCTAGATGCATTGAAAAAATCTGTGAGCTCCGAGAATTTCTCTTGGTGTAGAGAAACAATGGGAGTTGCAGGGCTGGATATATGACTAAGCTCTCTCGTGGCCCCCTGTGGAAAGAAAACAACAAGTGGGAGAATTTTGGGTTGTGTGATATTCTTTCCACGACTAGCCCACATAGTTAACTGGGGTTGGGGGGGGGGGGGAGGGAGGGGGGGAAGCCCCCTTCGTTACCGTGTGTAGCGGGGGTGTCACAGGGGTTTGAGGGTGTAAGTAGCCCCACAAATTTGGTTTGGAACTTATGTTAGGTTGGTGACCCACCTATGGTTTGTGCTGATTTCTCGCACATGTTTTGGACGCAATGGTTTTCCCATGGTTTTGGACGCATGGTTTTCGGTCCATGTATTGGATGCTTCGGCATGTATAAATATGTACTGTAAAATTGAAAGGAACATAATAAAATCAAGCTGTAGTCCTGGTTTTGGGATCCAGGGGAAATCTCTGTGTATATGTGTTTTATGTGTTATGCTCTTGTATTGTTTATTTTATGTGTTTTAGAATTCATATGCAGGTAATTTCTGTATGGGGTTAAAACCTACAAAAGCTTCAACAATGCCATTCACCTGGGGGTGATATGGCGTATTCTTTTGGTGGTACATTTGTAACTCTTCTATTAAAGTTGAAATTGTCTCATTCAAGAAGTGTGACCCTCTGTCACTCATCAGAAACTTTAGGCATCCAAACCTTGACAGAATAAACTCAAATATGAACTTTGCAGTAGTGTCCGTGCTGCAATCCTTCATAGGTTGTGCCTCGGCCCACCTGGTTAAGTATTTTGTCGCAGTGATAATATAACATGCTCTCGTCTTTTTTCTTGGTGGCTAAATAGGTCTAACAAAGTCAATTGCCCATTTATCAAATGCTTGTAACATGACCTATGGATTTAATGGAAGTTCATCCCTTCGCGATGGTCTCCCGGTCCTTTGACACACATCGCACACATTGCAGTATTCCTTGGAATATATATGTACTGTTGGCCACCATAATCTTGTGTGTAGGATCTTTTGTGAATTAGCCTTACATGCATAGTTTCCTCCAATGACATCACCATGTGATTCAACTAAAATAATGTATCTTTCATATTCAGGCACATATCGGTGTAGAACGTCATCCGATCCCATCTTATATAGTTGTCTTGCAATCATAGAAAAATCGACAACACTGAAAACTAGTTCGTTCTTTTGCTGCATTGTATAAACTTCTGAAGCTATGCTAGTAGATAAAAACTGAAGGATGTTTTCAAAATTCTTGTTTGCAACCTTGACAACAAAGAGTTGTGCATCAGGTAATCCTTCCTCAATATTTGTAGGCTCTTCACCATTTTTGATTCGAGAAAGGTGGTCCGATCCAACATTCAATCTCTCGGGCTTCATTATTACTTCAAAATCATATTCTTAGAAAAGGAGAAACCATCTATAGATTCTCCCCCCCCCAAACACAGGATTATTGACCAGGTAATTCAAAGTAGAATGGTCCATGTACATCTTAAAGTGTGCACCTAGTAGATAATTCCTGAACTTATGTAGTGCATAAACCATGGCCAAACCTTTTCACTCTGTGGTTGAGTAGTTCCTTTCGGCCATAGATAGTTTTCGACCGGCGAAGGCAATCATGTGATCGATATCTCCTGCCCCTGGTTGTGTTAATATGACTCCCAACGCTATGCAAGACACATCCACATGTAGATGAAATTCCTTCTTCCAATACTTGAATACTAGGATTGGCGCCGTAACCATCTTCTCTTTCAGCGTATCCAAGCTCTTTTGACAATTATCATCCCAACAAAATGTAACATCCTTCTTTAACAACTTATATGCCCTAATAAACTTCTTATAGTACTCGGTATGACCCAGTGTCACACGTAGCTGCTTTACGTTCCTAAGGGGCTCCAGATTGATAATTACGACGATCTTAGCAGGGTCTACCATCAATCCCTTCTTACAGACAACGTGGCCTAACAATATTCCATAAGGTACACAGAAAATGCATTTCTTCAAGTTGAGAGAGATTTTATACTTCCTACAAGTATCCAACATCAGGCGCAAACTAGAGACATGCTTCTTGAATAGCCCAAACATTGTCCAATCATCGAGTAGACTTCCAAAAACTTATGAATGAACTCCTTGAATGTTGTGACAACCACCCTAGAGAAAATTGCAAGAGCATGTTTTAGTCCAAAAGGCATAGTTGTATACTAGAACGACCCCCATTATCCTTCTACGTGATCTTAATTTGGTGGTATCCTGAGAATCTATCTGTAAATGAATAAGCTTCCTGTACACCAACATTCTTGACAAATTCATTTGTAAATGGTGTAGGGAATGGATCAAGGACACATGCATTGTTTAACATCCATAGACTACACAAATCCTAATATTACCTTTTGTTTTCTTCTCTTGGACCACCATAGGACTAACCCACTAAGATTCTTCTATAGGCCCAATTATTCCGGCAACGATCATTTTATCGAGTTCCTCTCATACCTTTTCCTTGTATTTGGGGTTCAACCGATATGGGTGCTACTTAATTGGCTTTGCATCGGGTTTTAAATTGATCTTCATCACCTCCAAATCTCCTACTATCCCTTTCAAGTCAGAGAAATTGGTTGGAAATAAATCTTGATATTCATGTAATAATTTAGCTACCTTATCCAATGTATCTTCATCCTAATAGTCACCAATGTTTGCGAATTTTGGTTCTACTTCCGAACCAATTTTCACTTGCTTTGTGCACACCGGTTATGAAATATTAGGGATCTTCGCACTAGGTCCCCCAACTTTGCATTTTCCCTTTGATTCAGGGACAGTAATATTTTGTGGATCCTCACCAACTTCTTCCATTGTAACATTATAACATTCTAGATCATGCTACAGCTGTGTACTCCAGTTAGGTGTACCCACGTGATAGGTTCAATGGGTGTTTGGAAGATTGCAACTTTAATTTTCTGAAGCATTTCACGAATGCATGTGAAGCCATCTTCAAAATTGAACGTCAGCAAGAAAATTTCTTTCATCTCATCCTAGTTAGCGGTCCTGTGTCATAACTCTCTTTCTAAATACTAGTTCTTCAGGATAACATCCAGGGTATGAATAAAGACATGCACCCACTCAGGTTGAGGTATCTCACTCCATGCCTTAGTCAACCATGTCAGATGTTTGCGCGGATCATCCTTCCCTGTGTATTTTTTAGTGAGTCGGGTGTTCGTGTAACCAAATCTTAATCACATCATGCGACGATATTCCTTCCAATCAACAAAATTATCCCTATGCGTACCCCACCATCTTGCAGGAGTAGCTCTTAACGCTAGATCTAAGGCCTGGAACCAATGTTCCTTTGGTACATCCCTTTCAAAATGTTTGAGAAATATATTGACATCACCCAAGCCATCATAATTGGGTAACTTATGTACCTGAGTAGATACACAATGTAGTGATTTTGTAAGCTGATTACATCTCAGCATAGAGACCTCATGCAACCGATTCTGCCAGTTTCATAACTCTTCATCTAAATCTGAATGGCAAGATCTTTCCTTCTCCCAGATGATTTGTCCATCCATAGTAGGATTGATCGAATCTTTATTTTATGCAGTTAACTTATAGATGTGCTCAATGTCGTCATCTTCATAATAGTCACGGTTCGGTTCAGTGTATCGCACACCTTCAACTAGATCCAATGGGACAATCAATTGAAGCTCATTCTTTTCAAATACCATGCTTCACTTCTTTAAGTTAACGATTTCATTCATGTCAAAGGCCCAATCAATCCCGAGAAATGCTGGGTATGGATTACTATCATCAAGGATCTCAATAACTTCGAAATTAACCACCACTCTTGCACCTTCAATGCCTACAGTTATTCCATGCAGGTGGCCCATTGGAATTATCTTTTGTTGATTCATCATGTGCAGCTGAATTGGCGACCATTGTAACTTAGGCTTTCCCATTTGTTCCCAAGTCTGCTTCGGCAGTACGTTAGCATCAGAGCCCAAGTCTAGGATTACCTGATCCATTTCGAAATCATTGATCTGCATAGTCAGCCGCATCTCCCTACCGATTCTTTTCTTACTTTAGTTTACCTTATTGACTATGCATTGTCCTGGTAACAACTTATCCTTGCTGGCATAATTATCTATTAGTTCTTGCAGTCCCTCTACTGCCTTCTGATCCCATAGTAACTTCATCCAGGTCTGTAGAAACGATTTCAACACTGTGGGATCTGAATCTTATGTTGCAGTAACATCTTCAGGTTTCTCCTTTCGCGAGACTATCAGCATAAGGTTCTGAGATGTAGAAGCTCCTGGACTTATAAAATTCTTTCTTTCCTCCATGAATGTCTCTTTTTCTTTATGTAAATCAAACCCAACATTCTTCTCATTGTCTTTTTGGAACCATGACTTTGATTCTAGCTGTTTGCTTCAACCTTGTCTTCACTAATGGCTACATGCTTCACTTGCTTATGTTGACATTGGGATTGTCTTCGCGCGAATCAGATCTCATCATTGGAATATTTTGTGTCGGATGTTGGTTATTCTTCTCTTGCATCTTCACTATTAAGATCATACAATCTTCTTTAACATGATCAAATTGATGACAATACTGACACGAATGGTGTGTTGGATTTAGACAGTCATGTGCAAAGTGTCCTGGTTCTCCACAGTTGTAACAAATAATCTGGCCCCAACCTCTTCCAGCTCCTCCTCCTCATCCTCTTCCCCATCCTTAAAATCCTCCACGAGCTGTAGGTGAGATTTGGTCATTCTACATACGATTTTCAACCTGCATCCTATACAACGAACTTTTTTCCATCATTACTTCATAGCTTCGACAATTCCTCTCGTCATGAACAACTAATTTACAAAAGTTACAAAAAGTTTTATTTGGAGACTGTATAAACTTTTGCAATAAGGAACAATTGTTGGTCGAATGTTGTCTTGAAACTTGGAAAATACTACACCAGGTACTAGCACTAGTGCTTGATCCAATGGAAGACACCAATTTTAGTGGGTTAAGACCTCCCACAACTATGTAATCTCGAAACATAGGGAATTGACCCTTATGATGATCTTCAACCTTTCATTTTGTTTAGCAAACTTCACACTGTGTCTCTGACTTAACCTCCTTTCCCTTCTTTAGATCCTGAAACTCCATATGCAGGCTTGCTAGGTGCACTTGGATTTGTTGAACTCTTACATTCGTATCATGGATCGACAAAGCTTCTAGCTTCATCGTGATTTCCAATGCTTTGGCCTAAGACCCAACCTTTTGTTGAGATAATGTTAATCTTAAGTAAGGTAATAACGAAGCTTTATACTAGTCCCTTTGTTGTTCATCTAAGATCCGAAGGTTAGCTTGAATTAGAAAGAACTTAAGTCGCTAATTTATATCCCACACAGATTCCCTCCGCTTAATCTCCTTGACTCAGTCACACACTGAGCTTTCGACTTTAGCTTCATAAATTATGCATTCAGCGCATCCTTCGTATTAACTAATGAAGCATCTAGGTGAATAGTGTTGTATATGATATACCAGGTAAGCACCCTGTCCTGTAGCACTGTAACCAATTGCACCGTCTTCATATCATCATCATTGATCTGCTGTGCTTTCCACACAACTTTTACGAGAAACCAAAACTGTTCGGGATCCTCTGATCCTTGACCCCTGAATACAGGCATTTTCATTGTATTTTCCATACTGAATAACAAAGGTGGAGGTGGAGGGATAGGTGTATGAGGTGGAAGCAAAGATGGAGTGATAGGATGTTGAATTCTAGAAGTACCTTGCTCTATAGTCTGTGCTACACCTCTTGGTGTGCTAGTTCTACTTCATTCTTCTTCACTTTTAGACTCTCCCAATAAGGGACTGTATTCACTCTCGACAAATTTGTCTTGATCTACTCTGAATTGCTTTCCACTTCCCATAGATCTAGTCAGACCCCTCTTAAACATTAAGGTAAAGGAATAACCCCTCCTAATCTAAGTTTTTAGCGATTTTAGGTACCTACCTCTCGGACCTTTGAAGAATCGTCATTCGGCTTTGCTATAGGACACATATGTATATATTTCAAATTCAATGATGAAAATGACCAAGATACTATCAATCCAATAATAAACAACCCTCGCAACCTTATAATCAAATCTTTCAAGGCGTTTGACTAATTCTAGAGTCCACACAATAGGATTGTCGTGCTTGTAGGTAGGTTCACTATCTCCTAATTTGGACAATCAATCAAATAATTTGCAAGGGAATGATTAAAATAAAAGTTCGTGTACTTATGTGTAAATATACCTTTGTAACCACTTTTATTTTGATAAGCGTGGGTTCCTATTCTCTTGGCCCACAAACCCATGCAACTTTCGATCTATCCACTTCTCGATTTCCTTCTTAATCGGTATCCACTTATGCCACATCAAAAATTCCTCAAATAGATCCCGGTCCCAACAACGGAACCATTTTTTGGCTTGAGGGGGCTTGGACTCAGGTTCGGAGTTAGCTGTGCTAACCAATAAAACCATACACTACCAGACCTTTCGACAACAACACGTGTAGTGCAGGCTGTTGTCTCACCTGAGGTAGTATTGGGGGATGCTAGAACCAAGCTTCTGCATCCAGAAGGCTACGATATGTGGTTTAAGGCGTTTCCTGCAATTTTAGTTTTGATTTGACCTTCATGAACCCTTATTCATGAAACTCAAGTGATTTTCAGTTAAAGAGAGTTATAAGCTTTGCGTAAACATCTAATCATGCATAAACTAACATGTAGCAATAGATCCAGATCTTCATGGAGTAATTAGGATAAAATACAGATAAATATCATTCAGTTGCACACAAATCTAGAAAATATACAAGTTTGTAAAAATAGACACATAATTGCTTCAAATATACTTTATTCCTTCAAATCTTCCTTATACAACTTTCTAGACCCTGCGCACACAGCTGCAGTGGTCCATGCACTCAATTACGGACTTACCAAGGTCTCCATGCACTTAGCTGCAGGAGCCTTCCCCTTCGCCCAAACACAGAAAGATCTACAATTTCATACTCAAAAATATTTCATTTGTCAAGTACTGGTTCCCTTAGACCCGCTAAGACACCTTTTTATACTCTTTTCTATTACAATACCATGGTTTGCAAATCATAGGCAGATCTCAAAACAATACCAAAATATAAGGGGTTTTGACCGTCCTAAAACCCCTTGATTCCTATTTGACCTGCGCTACTTGCGCTCCACTCCTCAAAATGTGGAGACTTACAATATTTTAACAAAAAATTGACCCAGGGGACCTCGTCCCAACAAAACTATACAAAAATGATCGAGAATTCTCCACCACATACAAGATGCTAATTGAAGGCAAGAAATTTCCATACTTCCACCTCCAAGATGCACTGTTGTGCTACCTTGGACACCTTTGTGTCCCTTCAAGTGAGTGTGCCAAGCTAATTTGGGAAGCACATTACATCAGGTAGCAATGAAGTTTGGCATGGAGAAGACAATGGTAGTACTATAGAAGTATTTTTAATGGCTGAAACTCCGACAAGATGTTTTCAAATATATCAAATCCTACACTTCATGTGCCATCACCAAGCCAACTATTAAGAAGCAAGGTTTGTACACCCCCTTCCTACTCCTAGCTGTCTTTGGGAATCTATATCTATGGACTATATGTTTGGCCTTCCTTCTACCAAGCATGGTTATAACTATGTGTTTGTGGTTGTTTATCGATATTTGATGGATTGATACTTATCAAATATTCAATGGGGACTAAATTCACCCATATTTTCCACCATTGTTGGACACACTAGACATTACGGAGCAACTGACACCAATAGAGCTCAACCCAGAGTGCATTGAAAAAGCCACAACTGATCGGATCATGGAGACACAAATTAAGAACACTCGCCAATAGAGGATCCAACTATTTTGGGTTGTTAAATCAGGCTAGTTGTTGCACTAAGGGAATTGGATGACAAAGGACCAAGTTCAATTGAAGTTTCCCCATCCCATGGAGGCACTCAATGCAATGTGGACCATTTCTTCCTAAGGAGGGAGGTATTATCCAGGTGGATATTGGTGGCCACCCGCCTATTTCACTTCGACTCCCAACACTATTTTCTATCAGTTTCCTATTTTTCAGTACAATTTCCTATTTTGGTAGTTTTCTATTTTTGGCAGTTTTCGGGTCCTAAACTTCCGAAGTCGTTTTGAGGCCCTAAATGAAATTTTTTGGGGAAACGGGAAAACACGGTTTAAAGAGATTTATTTGTGTTTGCATTCAAAAAATTTCGTGCTCAGATAAACCTTTCTAACATGCTATTGTGTGTGCCAAACGAAGATCATATGACAAAGTTATGACTACGAGAAGTTGATTTGAGGCCCTAAATGACATTTTTTAGGGAAATGAGAAAACATGGATCAAAGAGATTGATACGTGTTTGCATTCAAAATTTGTCATGCTCAGATAAACCTTTCTAACATGCTATCATGTGCACCAAACGAAGATCGTATGACAAAGTTATGACTACAAGAAGTTGATTTTCCAATTAATCCCATCGGGGCCCATAACTTTTGGTGCTTCATCTCCTAGGGTTAGGTTTTTAGATGTTTAGGGTTTCTCATTTTTTTTTCATGATAAAAATGCCTCCAAGCCTTATTGTAACACAATTCAAAAGGCATGCAACTGTCACATCTCTTCTAAGACATAATCTACTACCACTCGAGCTAGTTCACTTTCATTCTGCATGTAAATAGTTTTCAATATTTGTTATTTATTTATCTTTGTGTTTTTTTGTTTAAATATGTATTTCATTTATTCCTTCATAAATTCAGATCACTGTAACCAACATGTTCCACTCATATAATATCTAGCCAACATATAGCCCAATCCTCCAAGTGTTTACCAACTCTATAATAGAGGTTTTTTCATTATACCAAAAAAGTTAACCAAATCATTAAGGACACATGGTAGAGGGGTATGCATGCCTCTCTACATCTTATACTAACATACCCTTTACATTTTAGATAGATGCAGGTACATACAATTAATTTCATCCCATGGAGATAACATGTACGAGCTTAAAAAAAAATTCCCAGATACTACTATAATTCTTCTCTCAAGTACCAATTCTAGTCTAGATACAAGCTCAAATAGATAAAACCATAGACTTGTTATGATTCAAATATAGGATGTGAATCACATTACCTTATGGTCATGTATGCTTTTATTCAACACAACTCATAAAATTTACCTTATTTGTCCACCATCATTTGATTCTTGTTGTCATATGACTAGTACAAGAACTTTCACTAGTTTCCCTTGGACTAAGCTTCGAAAATAATTCTTTCTTGTACTCAAAAAAACATATCTATCCTACTTGTTGCAATCTTTCCTTTCCACTTCAAAATTCAATCTATAGTCAACCCTTGTCTTTTCTAGTGAGAATAATTTTAACTACCATGATAGCCAACCAATGGTTATTCATCCAAGCAACTCACTTTCTTCTCAAAATGAAAGTATGTCCATGCACCTCCATTCACTTGTACAATGTTATCTTGAATAAACACCAATTGGGAAGCAATTGTACCTTTGTGTCCACATTAATTGATTTGGAACGTATTATACTCTAGGGTTTAACACCAACTTGACTATAAATTTTGACCAACTGGCCATCCAATGGACATATTTCCATCCACTGAGACACCTAGGTACCCAACCAAAATATTGGATAATTCTCTAGAATATTATTTTGGATATGAAATGTATCCAAGTCAATATTACATTATATACATTTGTCAATAAGGAATTATAGTGCAACATTGATTAAAAAGTATTCAATCAAGGAACAATTAGAGGTAACAAAATCTGTGGCTATAACTCCATTCTAGCTACAACACGCTTTACCAAACAATGTAGGAATGATTTTACATCACAAAGTATTGCAATGACACAAAACACCAACAAAAGATAATGATACATATGACATAAATACTTTCTTCCTCCTCTAGAATTACACACATACTTGGTGTATTTGTTTGTATCATCAACCTTTGTCTCTTCAACATCTCTATTTAATGTTTGTATTTGACCTTTATGCATCTCTTTTCAAATGTTAGAGTCATGAACTCCAACAAAACATCCATACTCCCATACTGAGTTGGATATGCTCAATAGGTTTATTAACTTCACTATGTCCAAGAATGAAAAAATTACAAATACCATACCCTTAAAAAAAGTAACCAAATCATTTCCACTGTTGTCATCTTGCACAGACTGAACCCATCGAAATCCATCCCATCATCACTTTGTCCATTGAAGGGTGCTCCTTGCCTCACATCCAAATACATTGGCAGGCCATGTAGGCTTTTTTGTATAAAGTTTTGTAGTTTTGTGGTTACTCTAATGTCGAATTGAACATGGGTGAGATGCCATTTGATTTGATAAGAAAAATTACCTACTCGACTCTATTTCTCTCCTCATACTGCATATCGATGGCTTCTACCCTCTCAGGATATTTAAGAACATGACATTGAAGTAATATACTTCACTTTTCATGGTTAGGTAATTAAAATTTAGGGTTTAGATAGTCCAATGTGGCTATTATAAGCTCTGACATTTCAATGTGCATTCATCCACCATGTTTATCTCTAATCACACCTGTGTAGTTCCTTGACTAATGACTCTCCAATATTTCTTGAACACCACAATGAGTTACTTCTTCCACAACAAACTACAAGTTATTTCTGACCAACTCTAAGCCACAAGCAAGACAATGGAGACCACATACCAACTCTTCTTTCCCTTCCTCATCTTCATCATGCAACTAAGGTTTTCCATGCTATGTGCAGGCTCTATGTGGGCCTTGAAAACCATGCACATCATGCTCACCAACATACATTTTTGACTTGGTTGTGGGTGACTTCTTCTACTATCTCTTCAACTTTACCTTCACCTTCACAAGGGAGAATCATTCCAACATCATCAACAACCATTATTCCTTTGGGTAGTCACAACTATTCACTTTTACCATGTAGCACACAATTGATGCACCATTTGCAACTAATGTTTTTTCACAATCTATGTGAATTTTGTCAAATAATGGACAAACTAATCACATTTCCATGAATAAAAGAGGGACATAGCTACAAATAATCCATAACAATCCACTCATAACAAACAATCTACTCGAGTATGCTAATTTAATCTACTCTTATATTATTTTAACATTCAAATCTCTTTCATGTCCCTGGGTCTTCTTGTGAGTGAGTTAATCCCAGTCCCACTCTAATGCCATGTAGATAAAATGGGAGAGTAGATATTATTACACACACCAAATCATTGTGTTAAGTGGCCTATTAAATCAATGTAATAAAACACATATAAATAAATGAGTGTTATGCCAAGACAGACACACCATCCTAGTCACACAACCAATTGAGAGAATATCTCAACCACATACCATTATAGGAGCTAACTATTTGGGATATAATATCTTCCCATCTAGATCTAACAACCTCTTAGAGACTTGGAAATAAATTCCTTACATAGAGATAAACTTTACCCAATAAGGACCAACAATCATAACAACTACAAATATGATTACACATCAAACAAGTAGAAGTCAATAATTCCAACAAAGAGTATTGGGAATTAGGCACATACAATTTGTAGCATGTAGACAAATGGGGAAGGTAGTTGAGGATATCAATTTGAAGAGGGTTTGATATCATACACATGTTGTTGCACTATTCATAGTGTACGTTGTCTACATTATAAATTACAATCAAACTAGCAAGATATGCACCCTCGTTTCTCCCATCTACAAAGTTGGCTGTTGTAAACTTCTCAAGGATAGCTATCATTGTCACTTCAGGAAATTCCCACAATCTTATGAGGCATTAAAAATCAATATCATATTGTGTGGCAAGACATTTGCAAGATATTAGAAGCAAGTGATTTGTAACATAAGTAGGTAATGAAAGAATAATTGCTTCATATGGATCTATCACAATTGAAACCTTCATAGAATTAGCATCAAGATAGGGAATTTTCACATGTAGGTCGAGGTACTAAAATGCTTTTTAGGATGTAATATTTACACTGACACTAAAAGTGAAGGAAGAAAATCCATCCAAAGTTTACTGTGGTTCTTTGGTTTCTTCTTGAGAGAGAAGAGGGCTGTAAAGATGTGACATCTCCAGGTGAAACTAAGGGGTATATAACTTATACTTGATAAACTCTTGTATTTTAACATTTTACACCATCTCTTACCCCACATTAGCTACATGAATGAGAATTAATTGATATATGTTAACTATAAAACCAACATTTTAGTAATGAACCTTGTATTGTATGTGGAAGGTTGAGAATGATGGTTATTTGATAATGTCTCCCAATCTCACATTGAGAAGGTAGGGGTAGGCCTTGGTGTTGTAATTTTTCTTAAATTATTTGTTGTTGTTGTTTGTTGTTTGCTTTTTTCTTTTCCTATAAATTAGCCATCCTTCTCTATATATATATGTGAGTGAGTATTCAAACCATTTCTCCCCGACGGGGGTGATCGTCAACGAGCATATACCGATAACAAAGCAGATGTGACTCCGACATGCACACTAAATAAAAATCCTATTTAATCTCCATGTTAACTTGTAGCACGTGTGTCCTCCCAACGATATGACCTTTGGAGGTCCTCATTAAGTAGTATGGCCCCTCTCCAATAATTTACATGACAACAGTGTGGCATGCGTGGGTCTGTGGTACAAAAGTTCACCTAGTTCAACACACTTTATTAAATGCTCAACCTCCAAGCCTTGTCTTTACATGCACTCTATGATCCTCACACTGTCTCATTCCTTTTGTCCCTACAGATATGGAGACCTCCTCTCATGACAAATTGGACATCACTCGAGATTTATCTGACTGGCGAATTTGGCTCATTAATGATTTCATCATACACTACTATATTGGTTTTGGGAGTCTTAGATATTCATGGGACACATAGACCTTGCCATGCATTACCCACAACTCTGTCTTCACTTCCCCTACAAGGTTTCCCATGCTAAAGAATTAGTATAAATCTCCTACAACGTTGGTAGGGTGGTGGATTTTAAGATGTTTGTTTGTAGACGAATTTGTTGCTCTTCGCTTTGCAGACTTGTGGTTAGCTCTGGAATTGTGGGTTCATCATTGGGTAGTAGCAGTGTCACATAATTGACTCTTCCTTCTCCCTCTGCCCAAATTTCGTGTTCTTTGTGTTGTTCTTGCACAATAAGGGGTCTGGCCTGTCTTTTAAGCTAGTTGTCATAATTTTCCTGACTTCCTTGCAAAGAAAAAACCCAACTGGAGTTTCCTTCAACTGTCTGGTGCTTGTCTGTGGGGTTTGGTATTCGGGGACCTTTTCTATTTGGTTTTAAAATTGTGTTTAAGCACTCCCAGTTTTTTAAATTCCATATTGTTCTTTGGGTCCAGTTCATATCTCATAGTTTGCACTATAGGCTCACTTAGTTAAATGATTGTTTGTTATAACAACCTTGGGTTAAAAGTTCATGTATTAAAGTTAATAAAGGAAAAATAACACCAAGGTCATGGGACACATATTCCAAGTTGAATGTTGGGAAAAATATCCTAGTGGGCATCACTTGTTGTGTATTATGGCTAAGGGAAATCGACAAAGGCAATGAAAAAGGACTTGAAAAGGAAAAGAGGCATTAATTGACATTTTATTTATGAAAATAAAGGAAATTAGGAGAAAAGGAAGTTGAAAGGTCACAGGTTGCATGTGAGGAGGAAATTGAAGGAAAATAGAGGAAAAATGAAGAAATTAAAGGCATCAATAATAAAAAGAGACCAGAGCATCAATTTTGGGCCTTGTGTTAGTTTTGTTTTGGAATTATTTTTAGAGAGGATAAAAACACCAAGAGAAGGAGAGAAATCAAGCAAAGGAAGGACACAAAAAATAAAGGAAGGACAAGGAAAGCAAGGATCAAGCAAGGAAAGGTTGGATCAAGTAGCTTCATCGGGAATACTTGGAGGTAACAGGTTGCACATATGATTTCCTAACTAGTTTTGGCATGCATGACATGTGCATGTGTGTATTTGGTTCATTTGTTGTCATTGGCATGAGTTTTGCTAAGTTTCGACAGTGGTTTTAGCCTTGCCTTGCCATTTTCAGATAACCATGGTGTGATGGGATTCTTTCTTGTTTGAGCTTTGGATTGCTGGAAGGTTTTATATTTCGGCAAGGTGGTCTCAGGAAAATCCCAAGGGTTTGGGGTGGAAATTATTTTCTCCGAGAAGCCCTCAACAGGTGGGTGGAGACAAGAAAATGTCTCAAATAATGGTTTAGGAATTTTGAGGCATCTAAGCTTAGTTTGTTTTTGTGATATCATAACCAGTTTAGGTGAGATTATGGTATGGTGAAGGTGGAGATGGCTTAACCTCTGAATTCCCTTGATTGTTTATGGATTAGTTTATCCCACATTCATGCTTGGAATATGGCACAAGGATGAATGGCTGAAAGAAAGATTTGGTTCAACCAATCTATGGTCGGGTGGTATGTGGAAGTACATGACTTAGTTGGATTTTGCATATGGTTAATAAGAGCTAAGTCCCTCTTGTATTTGATGAGTAATTCTACTTGTTATTATGTGGATTTAATGGCTATTCTATCATTATTATCCACCTAGTTATATGTTGGTTATAAAAATGGTTATATGACAGATTTAAGTATGGATCTTATCACATTTTAATTAATGAATGTCTGGTTAATGAATGCATGAAATAATTGGTGTTATGAAAAATATTGTGAGAATGCATTGGTCCTTCTTGTTAAACCTCAGATAAGTTTCAAATCCCTATGTTCAGATATGCATTCATGACATGTAGGTTACATGTTTAACACGTGTTTGACAAAATGCTTGTCCTAGTTGGGAGGGGTGAGTTCAAGTCCTTGTTTAAGTTTTTGGTTTAGAAGCTTTATTTATATGTTATTTATCATTTCTAGAAGTTTCCTTGAGTTCAAGGTAGAGGCCTAAGTCCTAGCCCTGAAAAAGTGGCTTAGAATTCGGGGTCGTTGGCACAAAACTAACAGGAAAAGTCCATAGTTGTCAGGAAGTAGGTCTACGAGAGCGACTAGAGGCTTACAACTACTTGGAGGCCTTGTTAAGGGAGAAACTAAGAGCCCATGTCAGTTAAAAAGAGAGTTAGCTTAGGGGTTGGACACCTGGAGGGATTGGGTAGCTCCTATAGGTCTTGTAACATCCGAGGGAAGTCAGTAAGG
>APFE030285114.1:18674-30586 GCA_000404065.3 Pinus taeda
AGGCATGATTTCTTGGGATGAAGAAATTCTTCAGATTGCATAACTACTCAGAGAACATGGAAACCAAAATAGCCACCTTCAATCTTAAAGGGAAATCAAACATTTGGTGGGAAGACGTGAAGAATATCAAGGGTATTTGGGAAGAAGAGTTTATTTGGGATGAGTTTGAGAGACTCTTCAAGAAGGAGTACCTAACAGAGAGGAACTGTAATGACAAATCTAAGTAATTTTATGAGATGCAGATGGGTTCTATGATATATGATGATTATAATAGTAGGTTCTTGGAGATGTTGAGGTATGTGCCTTACCTCAAGGATGAGAAGGCTAAGATTCAGAGATTCATTAGTGGGTTGCCGACAACATATAGAGACCAGATTAAGTTTGATGATCCTAGATCATTGGAGGAGTCCATCCAAAAGTTGAAGCATTGTTATGAGTAGTAAAAGTGAAAATATGAGCCTAAGAGTGATTAGAAGGGAAATGATAAAGTTAAAGGGAAGTGGCCACCAAAGCGGCGAAGACCTTAGGATGTAGGTGAGAAAGAAAATGTTTCCCCTGATAAGAATTTAATTGTAGTTGAGAAGGGATATGGGTTGTATCCTGGAGAGCAATAGAACAAAGGTGATGGTAGCGGATCATTACAATGTTGGATATGTGGCAAATATCATTGCAAAAAGGATTGTCCATTGTACCAGGGTGATAAGCCTCAGATATATAACGCTCAGGAGGTGCAGAAAGTTGGGGATGTTGGTCATAACATTCCTTAGATTTATGCAACTAGGGACAACAAGAAGGCAGACCACCAGACATCCATTATTGAGATGAAAGGTAAGATCTGTGGTTGAGTTGTTTCTATTTTTATTGATCCTGGATCTAATTATAGTTATGTTAATAATGACTTGGTGGATAAGTGTGGCTTGAGAAAAGAGGTGCATGCAAAGTCTTGGTTGGTGTAGTTGGCTATAGGTACTAAGAAGATATTTTATGATTGGGTAAGAGCTTGTGCATTTGAGTTGAATGTTATGCCTAGATCAACACATCTGAATGAAATTCCATTGGGATCATATAATATGATTTTGGGTATGGATTGGGTGTACCTTCACATGACCAAAGTAGATTGTTATGACAAGGCCATTGAGTGCCTGGATGATACTGGGGAAAATAGAATCTTGTAAGGAAGGAGGAAGCCTACATCAGGTACGATGGTCACAACAATGCAGACTAAGCACAATTGTAGGAAAGGGTGTGTAATGTTTGCAGTTCATATTTCCAGGGACAAGGGTAAGGATTTTGAGGATGCATAAATCTTAAAGAGGTACCCTATATTACAAAAATTTTAGGATGTGTTTTCAACATAGATTCCAGAGTTTCCTTCCCACAGGTAAGTGAAATTTTCTATTGAGTTGGTGCCCGGATCAACACCAACATCAAAGGAACTTGATAGGATAAGCACACCAAAGTTAGTAGAGTTGAAGTTACAACTGAATGAAATGACTGGTAAGGAATCTATTAGGCCAAGTGTATCACCTTGGGGTGCACCATTATTGTTTGTGAAGAAGAACGATGGTCCTCTTAGGTTGCGCATTGATTACAAGCAGTTGAACAAGGTGACGATCAAGAACAGGTACCTGTTGCCAAGGATTGATGACTTGTTTGATCAGTTGAAGGGAGCAACAATGTTCTCGAAGATTGATATGAGATCAGGATATCATCAGGTATGCATCAAAGAAGAGGACATCTACAAGACTGCTTTTAGGACCAAGTATGGGCATTATGATTTTGCTGTGGTTCCTTTTGGTTTTACTAATGGCCCAATTACTTTTATGTGCTTGATGAATAGTCTATTGAGTCCTTATTTGAACAAGTTTTTTATTGTATTCATTAATGATATATTGACATATTCTAAGAATGAGGAAGAGCATGATGAACACTTAGCAACAATTTTGAGGTTGCTAAGAGAGCATCAGTTGCATGCCAATATTAGCAAGTGCAACTTCTTTCAAACAGAGGTACATTAATTAAGACATGTTGTTTCCAAGGAAGGCATAACAGTAGATCCAGAGAAGATAAGGGCTATAATGGAGTGGGTAGCTCCTAAGAATGTGGATGAGGTTAGATCATTTAAGGGGTTAGCAGGTTACTACATGATGTTCATCAGGAACTTCTCCCTCATTGCACATCCTATTACATCATTACAAAGAAAATGTAAGAAATTTGAATGGACAAAGGAATGTGCAACAAGTTTTGAGTGGTTGAAGCACTTGTTGACAAATTCTCGAGTTCTTAAGATTACAGATCCAAATAAAGAATCCATGGTGTGTAAAGATTCTTGCAAAAGAGGACTTAGAGTCTTGATGGGGGAGGGACAAGTGGTGTGCTATAAGTCAAGGAAACTAAATGAGCACAAGAAAAACTATGTGACTCATGATCTTGAGTTGACATCTATTATTCATGCCTTGAATATGTGGAGGCATTATCTTCTTGGCAAGAGGTTTGCATTGATGATAGATCACAGTGGGTTGAGATATCTATTTGACCAACTGAATCTAAATTCCAGGTAGGCTATGTGGTTGGCCATGATCAGTGAGCTTGACTTCGAGATCATATACATTAAGGGTAAGGAGAACAGGGTTGTAGATGTTCTCAGTAGGAGAGTGAAAATGACTTAGGTTGTAGCTGTGAGCTCATATGGGACAGATTTACAAGATCATATTTTATAGGCAGCACAACATGATGACATGTACAAGGAGCTTAGTTACAAGTTTCAACAGGGGACAAGTGATCAGGATTTGGACTATCATCTTACGACGTATGGTTTGGTGAGATTCTGAGATAGGTTCTATGTGCCAAATGATGGTGAGATCAAGAAGCTTATCTTGAAGGAATTTCATGTCAATCCATATTCAAGTCACCTAGGATATCAAAAGACATTGACAATAATGAAGAAGTTCTACTATTGGCCAAATTTGAAGAAGGAAGTGGAAGAGTTTGTGGCTAGATTTTTGGATTGTCAGTAGGTGAAAGCAAAGTGTAAGCATCTAGGTGGGTTTCTTCAACCTATTTTGATGACAAAATGGAAACAGGAGGCCATTTCCATGGATTTCATTACACGTCTACTGAGGACATAGAGGTAACATGAATCTATCATGGTGGTGGTCGATAGGTTGAGCAAGATAGCTCACTTCATTCCGGTGAAGGCTACTTATTCAGCTAGTGAGATGGCACATGTCTTCATTAGGGAGATAGTGAGGTTACATGGTGTTCCATAGAAGATTATGTTGGATATGGATGCTAAGTTCACTTCCAAGTTTTGGAAGGAGTTGTTTGCAGGTTTGGATACAGAGTTGGCCTTTTAAACAACTTATCATCCGCAGGCATATGGAAAAACAAAGAGGGTCAACATGATTCTAGAGGATATGATGAGGATGTATGTCATGCACCAATAGAGGAGATGGGAGGAGTACTTTCCATTAGTTGATCTTACTTACAATAATGGTTATCAAGAGTCATTGAGGATGAGTCTGTTTGAGGCACTTTATGGGTGGAGTTGTAATACTCCCATCAGCTGGAGTGATATAGTGAACAGGGTACTTATTGTACCAGATATGTTGGGAGAAATGGAATAGAAAATACATGTTATAAAGAAGAACCTAAAGGCAACACAGGACAAACATAAGAGTTATGCAGACCAACACAATGAATTTAAGGAGTTTTAGGTTGGGGAGCATGTGTATTTGCGCATGAAGTCCAAGAATAGATCCTTGAGGATTGGATCATGTGCCAAGTTGGCACCACGATATTGCGGGCCTTCGAAGATCCTTGAGAGGATTGGACCAGTTGCCTACAAACTTGCACTGCCTCTGTTAATGAAAGTACATGATGTTTTCCATGTTTAATTGCTTAAAATATATGTAAAGGATGTTTATCATGTTATTTATTGGTCTATATTGCAGGTGGAACTAGAAGGATAATTCCAACCGGAACCTTAGCACATATTGCAGCGAAAACAACTCATGCTCTGGAATAGAGCAATCGAGAAGGTTAAAGTGTAGTGGAAGCACTTTAGGCCCGATGAAGCTACATGGGAGATCACTAATCAGATGCATGCTATGTATCGTTCTTTGTTTGCCGGTGGAGGCAAATGAGTTTTTGGTATTGTACATATTTATGTATGGTTTCTATTGTAAATACCATAATGAGTTGTGTTATAAATCTGTAATAAGCAGTATGGTTGGCAGGTTGTCATTTTTGCATGAAGGTTTTTCTTTTGAGCAGGTTATTCATTGTAAATATTGCAACGAGCTGAGTTATAAAGCTTCATGGGAAGTATCTTTTGGTTTTTCAGCAGTTTTGCTAGTTGTAGGTGCATAGAACACTGAAGGCGACGTTCCCCTAGGGGGAGAGGTTTGTAATAGCCCCATGTTAAAAGTTCATGTAATAAAGTCAATAAAGGCAAAATAAGACCAAGGTCATGGGACACGTATTCCAAGATGAATGTTGTGAAAAATATCCGAGTGGTCATCACTTGTTATGTATAAGGGAAATTGGCAAAGGCAAAGACTAACGATTTTAAAAGGAAAAGAGGTATTAATTGGGATTTTATTTATGAAAATAAAGGAAATTAGGAGAAAATGAAGGTGAAAGGTTACAGGCTGCATGTGAGGAGGAAATTAATAGAAAATAGAGGAAAAATGAAGAAATTAGAGGCAACAATAATAAAAAGAGATCAAAGCATCAGTTTGGGGCCTTGTGTCAGTTTTGTTTTGGAATTAGCCTCAGAGAGGTGAAGAGCACCAAGAGGAGAAGGAAAGAAAACAAGCAAAGGAAGCACAAGGAAAGTAAAGGAAGGACAAGGAAAGCAAAGGAAGGACAAGGAAAGAAAAGTAAAGAAATGATCAAGTAAGGAAAGGTTGGATTAAGCAGCTTCAATGAGAATACTTATAGGTAACAGGTTGCATGTATGATTTCCTATCTGGTTTTGGGATTCATGGTATGTGCATGTGTGTATTTGGTTCATTTGTTGTCATTGGCATGGGTTTTTTCTAGTTTCAACAATGGTTCCAGCCTTGCCTTTCCATTTCCAGATAGCGATGGTGTGATGGGATCCTTTCTTGGTTGAGTTTTGGATTGCCATAAGGTTTTGGATCCGGGTGAGGTGGTCTCAAGAAAATCCCAAGGGTTGGGTGTGGAGATGGTTTTTTCCGGGAAGTACTCAACAGGTGGGTGGAGACAGGAAAATTCCTCAAGGGATGGTGAAGGAATTCTGAGGCATCGAAGCTCGATTTGGTTTTGTGATCTCGGGATCGGTTTAGCTGAGATTATGATATGGTGAGGGTGGAGGTGGTTTAACCTCTACATTCCATTGGTTGTTTATGGATTGGTTTATCCCATGAGATCCAACAGTCATGTTTGGAATATGGCACAAGGGTGATTGGCTGAAAGAAAGATTTGGTTCAACCAATCTATTGTAGGGTGGTACATGGAAGTCCCTGAATTGGTTAGATTTTTCATATGGTTAGTAAGAGATAAGTTCCTCTTGTCTTTGATGAGTAATTATAATTGTTATTATGTGGCTTTAATGGTTGTTCTATAATTTTTATCTACCTAGTTAAATGTTGGTTAGAAGCATGGTTATATGACAAATTTAAGTATGGATCTTATCACATTTTAATTAATGAATATTTGGTTAATGAATGTGTTAGCCTCCTGCTACAGCAGGTTACTCATATTTCATGATTGATATTTTTACAGGCCAAATATGTCATACTTTGCATACTGTAATGTTCCATATTTTCTACACAGGCCAAAGAAAGATGCCATGAAAATGTGCTAGTCAAAGTTCATCTGCTGCATTCCAATTTTGAAGAGTTATTCCCTTTTGTACAAAGTCTCAGTCAAAGGGAGGTCCAAACAACTTAATATTGGTCTCCCTAGGTTTCAATTTTCTGTTGTAGAATATAGAGAATGAATATCTGTCAAAACAGCTTAATCTTGGCAGATTTTAGATAGGTAGAGAATCAAAGGACGGGCCCTTGGAAGAAATAAGGGTAGTTTGTAGATAGGAGGACAAAAAAAGAAAAAGTTGAAGAGCTGGGTTTGCAAGTCTAAGTGCACCCAAACCCAAAAAGAAGAAAAAATGTTAGGTAAGTAGGTTGGGTAGGTAGTTTGTGGTTGCAGAATCATTGATTATGATCAGTTTTGTGTTTTCAAATGTTGTATCCATTCAATCAGTACGGCAAGGCAGTTCCCATTTTGAAGGACTTCAAGCAAGGCATGTCTAACTTCCCCTTCTCTCTCTCCCCTAAATCATTTACTAACTTCCCCTAAAGAGGTCAAGATCTGATTGATATCTCTTAGTTCATCATTTTCCATATCATTTGCCTTGGTAAAGATCTGCTTTACTCAAGGAAGGTCCATATATTCTCTCTACAAAGTTCTATTTCCCCTTAAAGCCTAAGATCTCTCAAACTTAGCACTTTCTTGTCATTGTCATATTAACTACTGACATTATTATGTAAATCCCTATATATTTCCCTTCCCCCTACTAAACTATAGTAATAATTCCCCTATGTAAATATCCCCTTCCTCTGGTTGAAACATAACCATAAGTATCTCCTAGGAATTACTAAGTCACCCGGATCTTAGTAAGAACCCTCATCTCTGCATAATTTTCCCTCCAAGGTGTTTGGACTCCTTCCAAAACACAAAAAACTCCTTCCAAATGCATTAACCCCCCCCCGCGCATTGTATTTTTGGAATTTATTAACGTTTGATTAATAAATAACCAAGCGCCGAAACAATTAACCCTTAACCTAAAGTTTAAAACCCACCCGCGGCTGCAAAAATTAAATTATAACACGCGTGCTGTTTCACTAAAGCTCGGTCATTTTCCCCTCCTGTCCACCGTTGGATCACCCCTCCCAGATCCGACGGCCCTCGTTCATATCGGGCGCCCTCCTGTGTTGGCCCGTTAGCACCCGATGTCCGACAGTTTTACCGACGTACACTGGGACAGCTGGTGGCATCCCATTGCATCGGGCCACCCCTGACAAAAACCACCTCCATACCAAAGGCGGTCCGATGCATGCCAAAACCGCCCTCCCCTCGCGTAACAGGAGCGCCGCGTCACCCTGCCACATCACCTCCACCTCACTCCTTCCTGCCTATGCCTGGCCCACGTCACCCTGCCACCGTGTCCCGCCACGTCATCACCCTGTCGTACTGCCATGTCACCCTGCTGACATCATCATGCTGATGTCATCACCGTACCAGAGGACCCCACTACTGATGTCATCATGCTGACATCATCACCGTACCAGAGGACCCCACTGCCGACGTCATCATGCTGATGTCACCCGCCGTACCACTGACGTCAGCAGCAAAAAAAAACGGAAAAACGCGCAAGTGCAAAAGTCAAGCTTTGGAAGCCTGGAATGAAAAACAGAGGCAGTTTTCGATGCGCAATTAGCGCGAAGCACTACGGGAAATAGGCCATATTGGAGAATCTTTAGGGAATCTTTTGATTCCTTAGCCATTTTTGCACCGAAAAGGGCAGAAAAAGCCCGATTTTGCAGTTTTGAACGCATCCGAAGACAGAGAGAGACCCAGTTCAGATGTTAAAGAGTATCGGAGCAGATACGAAGCCAAAATGCATGTCAAAGAGTATCAGTGTAGTGGCAAAGTGTATCAGCGGAGATCTTCTTAGGGCTTGAGGCGAAATAAGCATTAAAAGAAAACCTTGAAAGTCAGGAAGCAATTAAGGAACCATTCAAAGCTCACCAGCATAGATGAATGCACATTAAAATTCACAGAAGATCAGTGGACCAGAACTCAATGCACATTTATTACAGAACCACTGCACCAAGTCACAGAGGACCACATCAATTCACCTTTAATCCAGCTGCCTCTGGCGCAGCCCAAAAGGACTTACTTGCATTTAATTCTAGCATAAGTTAGGTTTTAGAAAGCTCTTTTCTTGCAGACCTGTTTAGGTCGGTTGTAATAAATACTTTAGATATTTTGCCTATATATACCACCCTGAAACATGTAAGAAGGGTTGTTGGTTGGTTGGTATTTGTTAGTTGATATTTTACTTAAGCACAAACTCGCACTGTAAATGTGATAACTTCTATAATCAAAGACTACTGAAATGCATGGATTCTGAGAACTGTCTGCTGTGTCTAAGTGGCCAAAGAGTGGCTGTGGAATTCCTGTGTTTCTACATGACTCAATAAGTGTTCCTTATCTTTGTTTTATTTTTTTCTTCATGTTTGCTTTATCATTTGTGTTACACCATCTGAATTTGCAGAAAAGAAGAATAGTTTAGGATTTGCTTGGCAGCACCCTATGCTCAATTTATGTGATTCCTATATGTTTTCACTAGGAATAGTTATGAATATGCATACTTAAATGATCATGTTTACACTATTTCTTTCGCATATGAATGATTAGTTAGGAATTCTTAATTGCTCCTAGATAATCATACATTTGTTTCCCTTCTCTATTAGTAGATGAAATATTCTTAATTGCCTTTTGTCTCTGATTTTCATCCCATGTTTTCAGAAATTGATATTGTTTCATGTGTAGCTATCCTGCTATATGATCCTCTTGTGACCAAGAAAACGCAACAGCAAATCTCAAATCCATGACTCCATGCCCAATGGTTTGAAACTTATCACACAACCCCTTGCCTCTCTGCTTGGAATTATCTTCCTTACATTTATTCTCGACCCAAACACAACAAAACCCACTGAACCCAATAGCTAGCCTAAAAACATCATCAACAAAGCTAAATCATTAAGAGAGAGCCCTCTCTGATTGCAGGTGGGCTAGAACCTACAATCCAAAGATTGGTTTGTGGTTACCTCGGCCGTATCCCTTCAGGAGCTTAGGGACAACCTGAGTGATAACATAATGGCGAATCCGCTGGGGACTTTCTCGGATAATCTCACAAAACCAGTCCGAAGCTCCACAGAGGACGAAACCAACCTTTAAAAGTCTCGATTGACCTGTGTTCTTAGAAAAATTTCCAAAAAACAAGTTAGAAGCTAGCTCCCAAGAAGCATTTGCGTCATACAAGATCAAATCCTGATCCGAATCCCCCAGCTGTTTTTGAAAACCCCAATATAATCCCCAAAATCCTTAGGAAGCAAGAGCAGCAAGAAGATTTTGCTGATACTATTCCCAAGACAGTTCAGCCTAGTAGTTTTTCAACCCCTGTTAAAGTTTTGTTCCGTTCAAACCTTTCTTCCCCGTGTTCATCATCCATTTCCCCAACCTCTGTGTCCACACCTCCATTCACTGCAAATACCACCACTACTCCTATTATCCCAGTCACTCCAGTCGTTCCACTTATCCCTGTTGTTCCCCTTATCACCGTTAATATGGCTAATAGATATGTGCCCTTACAGCTGCCTGCTAATCCCGGGGCTATGCCTCAGGATTATCAGACAAAGATTACCTATTTCGATGGCACAAATTCCTGCACAGCCCTACAGCATACAAAGAAAATGCAGGATTACTTTGAGAGTTATGAGATTGATGACGACAATGTAAGGATGAAGATTTTTGTCCAAAGTTTGACCGGTGATGTCAGAACCTGGTTTAGAGCGCTTACACCCAACTCCATACTAAACCCAGAAGCCTTATACCAGACATTTATCAATAGACGGGAGAAAAAGAAAGACCCCTTGCACATATTATCTGAGTATGATACTATCAAAAGAGGACCTCAAGAGGCTGTCTTGGACTACTGCGCGAGGTTTAATAATGTCTACAATGCAATACCACAAAATTTAAGACTGCCACCTGATCTTGCTTTGTACAAATTCCCTAATGGTTTCGATGCTGAAATGGCATATCAGCTAAGGAAAAGAGCCCCTCAAAGCCTCGCAGAGATGCAAGATGTTGCTGTTAGTGTGGAGGCAAACCTGATTGCCAAAAGAAATAGAGCCAGAACTGAGAGAAGAACCACCTTCAAGGAAGAACCCTCAGCCCTAGACCAAAAACTAGACGCTATCATTAACGACATGCATGGACTAGGAGACAGAGTAGAGATCATTGAGAGAAAATCATCATGGGAGGGACAACAGACCAACACTATAAGGAACCTAAACTTCAGGAAAAATCAAACCACAAACGCTGGAAGGGCTAGTCTCGACCATGATATTAGGCCTCCTTTCCAAGAAAACTATGCGGAGGCATCCACATCCAGTGAGCCCATAGATAAGACTCTCATATGAACCTGATAGATTCAAAAAATGAATAGCAAATATTTCTCACTGAAGAGGACCGAGACTACCCTGATGTAAAAAAATTTCAGACCAAGTCGGGAGAGTCTTTTGATTTTAAACAAGGTTATGATTCTGCTATGTATGAGGTGCACAAACAATATAAGTTGAGAACAAGGACCATCGATGTCCCTGCACCTAGCAGAACAAAGGATAGCAAAAAGCCTAATAAAATTAAAGACAATGTTGTCATAACAGAGTTAGCTGACATTGCTGTCCCAAAGCCGCATCAGATAACTGTAGAAGATATATCAGATAGTCAGTCTCCTATTGATCAACCTCTATCTCCCTCTCCCTCAAAAGAAAACCTGAGCGACACTCCAAAAAATCTTCCCAAAACAGGAATACCACAAACTGTCATTCATCATAATGCTGGCATTCAAAAAGAAAACACCGAGAACACTCTTGGCAAGGAAAAATCTGCTACTGCTAATGCAAGGATTCCATTGGATAAACCGTTTAACTTAGAAGCAGAAATTGGAAAACTCAAGATATCCATTCCCCTCTCAGAACTTGCCAAACATGATGTATATAGGCAACAAATCCAAAGGTCACTTCAACTACCAGAGGCCAGGGATGATGTAAATGTTGTAGATGATACCCCTGAGCTGCTGTTTGGTCCGGAAGTTAACGGAAAATCAACATATGGACCTGTCCCACCCTTTTATGTCATTCTGCACATACATGAAAAAATCTTGCATAATGCTATGTTTGACTCAGGTGCCTCACATAACCTTATGCCCAAAGTTGTAATGGAAAAACTAAACCTTGATGTCACAAGACCCTATAAAGATCTATACTCCTTTGACTCAAGTCAAGTCAAGTGTTTAGGCTTAATCAAAGACCTGTGTGTGTCTCTAGTCCAATTTCCTAACAAAACAATCCTAATGGATGTAGTAGTTGCTGACATTCCAACAAAATATGGCATGCTCCTATCAAGATCATGGGGAGCAAAACTTCAAGGATCCCTTCAACTTGACCTCTCGTATGCCACTATATCTGTCTTTGGGCAACCAAAGAGACTCTACAGGGAAACACTGATGAAGTATGTGGTAAGTAGTGAGGAAAGGCCCCAAAACTTTCCAATTTACTCGATCCATTCTGATATGGATTCTTTTATTTTATTTAATGATGACACCAATCCTCCAACTGATGAGAAGCCTTCAGCCTTAGATCAAGAAACATGCATCAATGAGGAATCAGTTGCCAATACCCATGAAACTATCATAACAGTCAAGGCAACCAACAAACAAGAATAACCTCCCGAAACAGAAATTGTAAGTCTTCCCAATCCTCAAATAACTGAAACTCTTAATACAAACCATAAACAAGAAATCACATGGTATTTAGAGTTTGATGGTCCTGTCAATAAGTTAGGAGTAGGGGCAGGGGTATGGATTCACAATACACATGATAATCATGCAGAAGGCCATGCCTATAGATTAAATTTCAGATGTACTAATAACATGGCAGAGTATGAGGCTCTCCTCTTAGGCCTTAAATTACGCAAAGCCCTAGGAGCTGCAAAAGTGTCCATTCTAGGAGACTCCGATTTGATTATACAACAGATGCAAGGTAACTTTGTTACCAATGGCAATAGAATGAGAGCTTACAGGACTGCTT
>APFE030285114.1:30706-46879 GCA_000404065.3 Pinus taeda
GATCAATTTCCTAAGGAGATTTATCCCAAACCTAGCCGAGCTAATAAGGCTACTGAGCAACATGTTAAAAAAGGATGCCAAGGTAAAATGGTCTCTTGAAACCAAGCAAGCTTTTGAAAGTATCAAAACTTCCTTGACTCAAACGCCTGTCCTCACCAGTCCACAATTTGACAAAGATTTTATCATTTTTTCCTTTGCATCTGAGCACACCATAGTCGCTGTCCTTTTGTAGAAAGATGATCAAGGTAACGAAAAGCCAATTTCTTTCTTCAGCCGAGCTTTAAGAGATGCACCCTTGAAATATCAGATCATGGAAAAACAGGCTTATGCCCTGGTTAAGGCCATCAAAGACTTCAGAATTTATATCTTATACTCCCATGTGATTGCCTATGTCCCAAATTCTGTTGTAAAAGACATATTAACTCAAGAGGGACTAGAAGGCAAAAGAGGCAAGTGGATTGCCAACATTCTTGAATATGACATTGAGATAAAACCCACCAAGCTGATAAAAGGGCAAGGTTTAGCCAAACTAATGTCCAATACAAATTTCCAAGCCTTAGACATTAATCAACTGGACAATGAACAAGAGCTGGCAACTCCACAGATCAGTGAAACCTTTTTGCAATCTCCATGGTATGATGATATTTGTTTTGTATTGTTAAACCTGTGTGCTCCCCCAGGATTGTCCAGGACGAAGAAAAGATTTTTAAGGATGAAATCATCAAAGTTTTGTGTCATAGATGGTGCTTTGTTTTGGAAAAATCATGAAGGAATATTGCTTAATTGTTTGACTATGAATGAAACTAACAGCATCATGAAAGAATTCCATGTAGGGGACTGTGGAGGACACTTATATTGGAAGTCCACTGCTGACAAGATTTTAAGGGCTGGTTATTATTGGCCCTCTCTATTTGTAGATGTCAAGAAATTTGCTGTTTCATGTCACAAATGCCAAATCTTTGAAGGGAAAAGAAAATTACTGCCTTTTCCCCTTAAGCCCATTTCAACCGAAAAGCCTTTTCAACAATGGGGTCTTGACTTCATTGGAGAAATTAATCCCTCTTCCTCAGGCCAACACAAGTGGATTTTAACAGCCACATATTATTTCACTAAGTGGATTAAAGCTATCCCATGTAGACAAGCCAATGACTCCACCATTATCCAATTCCTTGAGAGCAATATCCTTTCCAGATTTGGCTGCCCTGAGAAAATTATCACTGACAACGCTTCTGCCTTCAAATCCAAAAAAATCATCAACTTCTGCCATAAATTCCACATTACCTTGGGCCACTCTACAACTTACTACCCTCAAGGTAATGGTTTCACCGAATCATCCAACAAAAGCCTCATCAACATCATAAAGAAATTGCTAGAGGAAAACAAAAAGAACTGGCATAGGAAGCTCACAAATGCTCTATGGGCAGACAGACTTTCAACCAAGAAATCCATTGGGATGAGCCCTTATGAGCTAGTATATGGCATGGAGGCCATATTCCCTTCATCTTTGGGCATTCCCACTATCAAACTGTTGCAGGAGATTCAGGCTGAACCAAATGACATGCAGAGAAGAGTTAATCAGACCATTCACCTTCAACAAACCAGAGAGCAAGTGTATGACAGAGCTCAAATGTTGCAAGAGAAACTCAAAAAGATGTTTGATATGAAAGCTAAATCAGAGGATTTCCGGGTTGGCAACAAAGTTCTAAGGTGGGATTCACGGAGAGAGGACAAGGGAAAACATGCAAAATTCGACTTTTTGTGGAAAGGACCATACATTATCAGCGCAGTGCAAGGCAATAACACATATTTCCTCAAAACGCTAGATGGAAGCACATCTGAAGAAGGCCCTATAAATGGCTGAATGTTAAAACATTACCATGATCCCTTTTGATCGAGAAGACCAGGCGGTGTTATTTTCTGTACATAAATGCCTGTATATATCAGCACTTTATTTTAGTTTTGCAAGATTCCAGATGTTAAAGCACGCAGAAGAAAGCAGGCGATGCTTCACAGTTCACTAACAAATCAGTTGAAGGAAAGTGCTGTTTTCAGTACAAAATTTCAAATCAATCCAAACAGTGAGCACTAAGAAGTTTTCAGTGCACAACAACAACAAAAGATCAAGGCAGTCTGACCTGCTGTTCTTGGCTTCTCACAAGGAGAAGTCATCCCCAAGTGGAGCCACTGTTAGCCTCCTGCTGCAGCAGGTTACTCATATTTCATGATTGATATTTTTATAGCCCAAATATGTCATACTTTGCATACTGCAATGTTCCATATTTGCTACACAGGCCAAAGAAAGATGCCATGAAAATGTGCTAGTCAAAGTTCATCTGCTGCATTCCAATTTTGAAGAGTTATTCCCTTCTGAACAAAGTCTCAGTCAAAGGGAGGTCCAAACAGCTTAATCTTGGTCTCCCTAGGTTTCAATTTTTTGTTGTAGAATATGGAGAATGAATATCTGTCCAAACAGCTTAATCTTGGTAGATTTTAGATAGGTAGAGAATCAAAGGAGCCCAACTGCTTAATCTGGGCCCTTGGAAGAAATAAGGGTAGTTTGTAGATAGGAGGACAGAAAAAGAAAAAGTTGAAAAGCTGGGTCTGCAAGTCTAAGTGCACCCAAACCCAAAAATAAGAAAAAATGTTAGGTAAGTAGGCTGGGTAGGTAGTTTTGTGGTTGCAGAATCATTGATTATGATCAATTTTGTGTTTTCAAATGTTATATCCATTCAATCAGTATGGCAAGGAAGTTCCCATTTTGAAGGACTTCAAGCGAGGCATGTCTAACTTCCACTTCTCCCTCTCCCCTAAATCATTTACTAACTTCCCCTAAAGAGGTCAAGATCTGCTTGATATCTCTTAGTTCATCATTTTCCATATCATTTGCCTTGGTAAAGATCTGCTTTACTCAAGGAGGGTCCATATATTCTCTCTACAAAGTTGTATTTCCCCTTAAAGCCTAAGATCTCTGAAACTTAGCGCTTTCTTGTCATTGTCATATTAACTACTGACATTATTATGTAAATCCCTATATATTTCCCTTCCCCCTACTAAACTATAGTAATAATTCCCCTATGTAAATATCCCCTTCCTTTGGTTGAAACATAACCATAGATATCTCCTGGGAATTACTAAGTGACCAGAATCTTAGTAAGAACCCTCATCTCTGCATAATTTTCCATCCAAGGTGTTTGGACTCCTTCCAAAACACAAAAAACTCCTTCCAAATGCATTAACCCCCCCGCGCACATTGTATTTTTGGAATTTATTAATGTTTAATTAATAAATAACCAAGCGGCAAAACAATTAACCCTTAACCTAAAGTTTAAAACCCACCCGCGGCCGCAAAAATTAAATTATAACGCGTGCGCTGTTTCACTAAACCTCGGTCATTTTCCCCTCCCGTCCACCGTCGGATCACCCCTCCCAGATCCGACGGCCCTCGTTCATATCAGGCGCCCTCTTGTGTTGGCCCGTTAGCACCAGATGTCCAACGGTTTTATCGACGTACACCGGGACAACTGGCGGCATCCCATTGCATCGGGCCACCCCTGACAAAAACAACCTCCATACCAAAGGCAGTCCGATGCATGCCAAAACCGCCCTCCCCTCGCATAACAGGAGCGCCGCGTCACCCTGCCACATCACCTCCACCTCACTCCTTCCTGCCTGCGCCTGGCCCACGTCACCCTGCCACTGTGTCTCGCCATGTCATCACCCTACTGACTTCATCATGCTGACGTCATCACCATACCAGAGGACCCCACTGCTGATGTCATCATGCTGACATCACCCGCCGTACCGCTGATGTCATGCTGACGTCAGTAGCCAAAAAAACGGAAAAACACACAAGCGCAAAAGCCAAGATTCAGAATGAAAAACAGAGGCAGTTTTTGATGCGCGATTAGCGTGAAGCGCTATGGAAAATAGGCCATATTGGAGAATATTTAGGGAATCTTTTGATTCCTAAGCCATTTTTGCATCGAAAAAGGCAGAAAAAGCCCGATTTTGCAGTTTTGAACGCATCCGAAGACAGAGAGGGACCCGGTTCAGATGTTAAAGAGTATCGGAGCAGATATGAAGCCAAAATGCATGTCAAAGAGTATTAGTGTAGCGGCAAAGTGTATCAGCGGAGATCTTCTCAGGGCTCGAGGTGAATGAAGCATTAAAAGAAAACCTTGAAAGTCAGGAAGCAGTTAAGGAACCATTCAAAGCTCACCAGCATAGACGATTGCACATTAAAATTCACAGAAGATCAGCGGACCAGAGCTCAATGCCCAGTTATTACAGAACCACTGCACCAAGTCACAGAGGACACCACATCAATTCACCTTTAATCCAGCTGCCTCTGGCGCAGCCCAAAAGGACTTACTTGCATTTAATTCTAGCATAAGTTAGGTTTTAGAAATCTCTTTTCTTGCAGACCTGTTTAGGTCGGTTGTAATAAATACTTTAGATATTTTTCCTATATATACCACCCTGAAACATGTAAGAAGGGTTGTTGGTTGGTTGGTATTTGTTAGTTGATATTTTACTTAAGCATAGACTTGCACTGTAAATGTGATAACTTCTATAATCAAAGACTGCTGAAATGCATGGATTCTGAGAACTGTCTGTTGTGTCTAAGTGGCCAAAGAGTGGCTGTGGAATTCCTGTGTTTCTACATGACTCAATAAGTGTTCCTTATCTCTGTTTTAGTTTTTTCTTCATGTTTGCTTTATCATCTGTGTTACACCATCTGAATTTGCAGAAAAGAAGAATAGTTTAGGATTTGCTTGGCAGCACCCTATGCTCAATTTATGTGATTCCTATATGTTTTCACTAGGAATAGTTATGAATATGCATACTTAAATGATCATGTTTACACTATTTCTTTCACATATTAATGATTAGTTAGGAATTCTTAATTTCTCCTAGATAATCATACATTTGTTTCCCTTCTCTGTTAGTAGATGAAAGATTCTTAATTTCCTTTTGTCTCTGACTTTCATCCCATCTTTTCAGAAATTGATATTGTTTCATGTGTAGCTATCCTGCTCTATGATCCTCCTGTCACCAAGAAAACGTAACAACAAAGCTCAAATCCATGACTCCATGCCCAATGGTTTGAAACTTATCACACAATCCCTTGCCTCTCTGCTTGGAATTATCTTCCTTACATTTATCCTCCACCCAAACACCAACAAAACCCACTGAACCTAATAGCTAGCCTAAAAACATCATCAACAAAGCTAAATCATTAAGAGAGAGCCCTCTCTGATTGCAGGTGGGCTAGAACCTACAATCCAAAGATTGGTTTGTGGTTACCTCGGCCGTATCCCTTCAGGAGCTTAGGGATAACCTGAGTGATAACAGAATGCATGACATAATTAGCATTATGATAACTATTGTTTGAAGGAATTGGTCCTTGTTAAACCTAAGATATGTTTTAGATCCCCATGGTCATATATGCATTCATGACTTGTAGGTTGCATGTTTACCATGTGTTTGACGAAATGCCTGTCCTGGTTGGGAGGGGTTAGGTCAAGTCCTTGTTTAATTTTTTGGTTTAGAAGCTTTGTTTCTATGTTATTTATTATCTTTAGAAGTTTCCTTGAGTTCAAGGTAGAGGCCTCAGTCCTAGCCCTAAAAAAGGGCTCAGAATTCAGGGTCGCTAGCACAAAAGTGACTGGAAATGTCCATAGTAGTTGGGAAGCGGGCCTATGTGGCAACTGGAGACTGGAAATCACTTGGAGGCCTTGTCAAGGGAGCGAATGAGAGCCTAGGTTAGTGGAAAAGAGAGTTAGCTCAGGGGTTGGACACTTGGAGGTGTTGGGTAGCTCCTGGAGGTCCAGTAACACCAGAGGGAAGTCATTAAGCTCTTACGTTTCCAACTCCATTTGCTTGAGGACATATAGGAGGTTGAGTCTTATCATAGTGATCCTCAGCTCATGTTTACCCCTAGAAAACTGGTGACAGTGGGAGGAGGTGCTTACATTTGCAGTTTTTTTTCTCCCTCGTGGCTGCTATTACCCTCCAAACCTTTATAATATTATCCTCCTCTAAATCCCGCTATCGTGTCAGTAGCTGTGTAAAATTATCTGCTGGAAACCCTTTCCTATGGTTAGTCGCAGTAGTAGTATTTGTGTATTTTAGGGAATACATGGCACCAACGAAGCGACAACCATTACGATGAGGCAGAGCTGCAGGGTCTTCCTCATCCATATATCGATGACTCTTCGGATGGGAGTCCATAGCTAATTTCTTCAAGGCTGCTCCCTTGGAGGCTAGGAAGAAAATTTTGAGGTTGGAAACCAAGGAATTGGTGACCGACAATATTATTTTGACTCTGCGATTAGTGGAGGATGTCTCAAATGGGTACTGGATCCTGGAAAATTTAGGAAGAGACGTCTCCACTTTCTGCATTCCATCGCCCGTCATCGTCAAATGGATAAATTGCTAAGTATGGTCATCATGGATAATTAAGTTGATAACTACAAAATATTTGCAGGCCAGGAAGAAATCAAGCACATCATGAGGGACATACACTACAACTTGGATGACATAGTAGTAAGGTTAATTCAGGTGGAAATATATATAGCTTCAGACTCTGATACTGAATCCAATGGACATGAGGAAGAGGATGTAATAATTAACGTAGTTCCTCTCAACACCATCAATGCTAACTCAACATTACTGGAGAATAACTCCCATGATGTTGGCTCTCTAGGATCGACAATCATCATCCTTGATTAGTATATTTTTATTTTAGTTATAGTATCTATATTTTGTGGTAACTCTATTGCTAGTTTTGTTGTACTTGACGTAATTATGTTAGTTTCTAGTCATAGTATGATATTTTATAAAGGGTGGTCGATTGGAAGATGGAAAGTTTGAGTGACACCCTATTTTCTTGGTCTATATAAGTGTCTAAAATGACCCTTTTTTTTATATTCGTAATGGGGATTTTTGGTCACAATGGGACTTACAAAGTCATGACAACTTTAAGAAGCAAATTATCATGTAATTCCCTTGGTTTTAGATAGTATTATAAAAATTTATTTACAAAAAAGAAAGCGTTCAAACCATTTCTCGCTGAAGAACTGGTTAGGTAGGTCAGGGGACTAGGGAAGCCTGGGCACATAGGAGGCTGAATGCCAACTTCGGGGAAATTCTTAACTTAGTGATGAGAAAACATGGCGTGACATAGTATTTTATTTCTTCATGCAAGTAGCTAGAGTTACCAGGCTGGATAGTCGTTCCTAAATTGGAGGGTTAACCTCTTAAGCTGAAATCACCAACCCTGAAAGAGAATATTGATTGATGGGGTTACCTTACATTGAATATTTATTGGACAAGTGAAGCTAAGGTTGTAGATTATACGTAGTGAACCGCCCACCCTCTTGTAGGGAATGAGGATGAGCCAAACATAAATATGCAAGGGTTCGGTAACAAACCAAGGTTTCCCACTGAAGGAGAGGGGCCCTACTTGATGCTGGATAGGACGCTCTTGGTGCTCTAAAAATGAGGCCTTTTGCGAAGCCAAGTCAATTCCCCCTGCGACTGATTCATGAGAAGGGTCAGGTCAATGTGTAGTTGTCTCCCTACCATCTTGTCCGCCAGTTCCTAGAGGACGGGCCAGACGCAGTGACTAGGGAGTAGATGGATTCCCCACCAACGATAACAAGAGACGAAATCCATCTTATCTATATAATAGATATATATATATATATTATTTTAAAATTAGAAATTATTGTATATTTTTTTTTTTTAAATTAGGCACCCTTAATAAGAGACGATATATATATATATATATATAAATATATATAATATATATATATATATATATAATATATAATATATATATATATAATTATTTAAAAATTAGAAATTATATAGTATTATTATTATTATTTTTTTAAATTAGCCACCCTTCTTAATAAGAGACGAGATAGGCCTTGTGTTAATAGCGTATTGTTTTATTTTTATTTTTAATATAGTTATAGTTGATTGTTCTTGTAAAAGGACATAAAGGAATATATATTACGGATATAGTAGTGAGTTAAGTTTAGCTTAAGTTATTAGGAGGAATGATTTCTACCCTCCTCACCCAAGCTTAATTCCCACAAGGATACTCTTAACAATTATATTGTTTTAATGGTTTTGAAGCCTATTGTTGACCGTCTTTGTGCCATGAAGATTCTAGGGCTTAACTTTGGTACCATCCTCGAAGTGAGGAGAAGTACTCAAAGGTTTTCCCTAGGAAATGTAACTTAGAAAAAAATGTTGTGGTTTTACTACGAAATACTTAAAAATATGAGTTATAAGGGATTTGTAAAGGAGTTATAAAGTGTCTCACTCTTTGTAATTTATTTATGTTTTAGCAATTTTTTTATCAGGGTTTTGTGGCATTTTGCAACTATAAGAAGGAGAATTTCCCTTGATAAAATTAAGTTTTCTTTGTGTCGTGGACCTCCTTAGAATTGAATATGGGGGTCTTAGGGACCATGTGTGCATATCTTAGTGTTTATTGGTGAATTATGATGACATTGGGGATTTTTTTTGTTTTGTTTTTGTTTTAGTTTTAGTTTAGTTTAGTTTAGTTTTCCTTGTTTTGTTTTTTTTTGTTTTTTTTTTTGATTTTGTTTTTGTTTTTGTTTTTTTGTTTTTGTTTTTTGTTTTTGTTTTTGTTTTTGTTTGTTTGTTTGTTTTGTTTGTTTTTTTTTTGTTTTTTATATCTTGGCCAAACATCTTCAAATCTCCATGCTTATTCAAATCATCACAAGCAAAGAAGGAAATTAATTTGAAGAAGACAAGTATAGGGATAAAACAATTAATGACAACTAACACAAATGAAGGGATAAAGTAACTTGCATTTCAACCATCAACATGAAAACTTTGACATATTATGTAATAAAAAAGGTCACTCACAATGAATTATTTTTTAAGGTCTTCAAAGTTTTTAAAGTCAAGGTCACTTGTATGTCTATATTGGTCAATTTTTGAGTCATGCTTAACATAAATTCTTCCACCTAGAGTCAATCTCTGGAGTATTTTTTATGATATAGGAAGCCTTCGAAACACAAGTCTTGAAGTTTCAAGAAACCCCTTGTGAACTATTGAAGGTCCAACAATTTTGCATGTTTATTGCATTTTGAGGATGCATGTGAAGTCTTTGTATCTAGCTTGAAATCGAATAAAGAGATTAAATGCGTTTGTTCTTTTTGTTGTGAGACACTTGTTCATTTTTGTGAAATATTGTTTTTCGACACTTGAATATTTTTTTTGAATCATGATGGTGAGTATTGAAGACTTGTTCAGTCTTCTACACACATAATAATATTGAACCAAGATCAACTATGTAATTAATAAAAATTCACAAAGTCATTTGGCTACATGTATGCACTTCATTTACAAAAGGATTGATCTATCTCAAACTCATAATAGGTTGTCAAAAGATGAATTGCAAATCCTTTGTCATCAACATTATGAACCAATACTTCTTCAACATAATCCATTTCTTGGTTATTGTAAAAGTGACCACAAAGGCATCGAACATCATCCTAACTATGAATCAAATAATGAAATTTGATGGCAGCATTATAAAGATAAATGAATATTTGGATAAAGACAATAATAATGATAAGGAAAAGTTTGAGAATCAACATAAATTTATCAAATTTTGGGAAGCCATGCAATTCAAGGGAACAAATTTGGATTAGGATATGAAAATAACGAGTCAGACTTATTTCATATTTGCGATAGTTCTAGATAGATTATATTTGTGAGCACGAGGTTTATTTGTTATAATTTGCAATAAAAAAATAGATGATGGTAAAACAGAACTTGATGGTGATGATGAGTGTAAAAAGGAACTTGATGGCGATGACGGGGGAAATTGATGGCGATGGCGATGAATAAGAGGATAAGAATAATGTTGATGTAGTTTATGATGATGAGGATGATGCATTTGATGTTGCTAAGTTGAATGATGAACAATGCCAACATTGTCATTGAGTTTTCCATATTACATTTTGTTGTTTTGGTATTACTCCATATTGTTTATATTGCCATACAAATCACCTCTTAGAAAGGTCTCAAAAGTGAAAAAATATTCAAAGGAAATAGGTTAATTGTGGATGGTTAAATACTTGGCACTAGATTTTGGAAGCCAAGTTGTTGGAGAGGTCTTATTGATGGGTTCATACAAAAGTACATGCATACTTTATTGGAATGTTTACTTAAACAAATTGACATGAAAGTTTTGATTCAGGAATTGACAATTTAGGGCATGATAGGGGCCCACTTTATGTAGTATTTTGCATTGAAGATAATTTCTTTTGACTCTACTCAAAGGCAACATGGCCACCTTTTTCACTTTCAAGTAGGGCATAAAAATCCTTTTGATTCGCAGGTCCCAAGACTTCTCGCCTTTTAGTTAATAAGGGGGAGGTATTTATGATATTTGTTAGACTTCAAATTTTGATGTCTACTTTTGATTTTTAGGATTTTCACTTCTTTAAGATGATGGATTAAGGTTTTTACTTTGACTTAGGATAAGATGATGGATTACTGATGGATTCCATACTTGGTGGTGTTGACTTGAATCACTCGCAATAGAATTTTAGACTGGTTAGTTTGAATTTCAAATTGGATATTTATGAGGATTATAGGAGTTTTATGATATTTGGAGGATGATGTTTTGATGGATTACTAAGATATTTGCATGTATTGATGCTTTTCCACATGTTAGCACTAAAGAATCTAGTCACTTGCAAATTTCTGACTTGCATGATTGTTGAATGCTTTGATCAATACTTGATTTCATGATATGAGGCGATACTAGTAACTCACATGTTTTACTTCTCTTTTGAATTTTTTAGTAGGATTATGATTCATTCATCATTGAATTATTACATATTTTTCATACACACATTTTCATAGGATACAAGATTGGCATGTTGATTGACACTTTTTTCTAATAGTTGGATTCTTAAAAATTATTTGATGAATTTGTATTTGAGAGAAGTTTTTTAACACATTTTTTTCACTTGATAGTCTTTGGATTTTATAGGGATCTTATTTTGACTTTTAAAGGATTAATGGTTCTTCTACACCTTCGCTTGGCACATGAGACTGTAATACATTTTCAATATTTGAGATGTATTGGAATTGTTTCCAATTCACTTATCATTGAGGTTTTCTCTCATCATAATTGGGTTCACATTAGTGAACACTTATAAGTTATCTAGCCATTTGTTGCATAATGAGTTTTCCAAATTTTGTTTTTTGAATCCACTTTTGGTGGTTTTACAAGTGGATCTTCATCAATGTTCAAGACGCTTGAAACCATGAATATTAAATAAAAAACTTGTATATGTTATCAACTTTTGCATTAGTATTTGTTTCTTAGCTGATACACTTGTACAAACTTATTATTAAGGGGGTTTGCTAGCAACTTAACTCTAATCATTTGGTATCAAGACCACCTCATTCATATGTTAGGGTATCTTCATTATTCTAAGTTACTTACAATTAGTTATGATGATAGATAAATGTGGTTATCGAAGGTTTAGTTCAAATGAATAATCTTTTTGGGTTTGTGCATTTCCACCTATTCTTGCTCTTCTTGTTGTTTATTATGTCTTTCAAAAAGTTGGAGTTTTGAAAAATATTACATGACCAAATTATAAGAAAAATTTCAAATTTATAAAACATTTAACTTCCTTCTTTTAATATAGTAAACATTGATATGTTATTATTACTAATAAGCATGGGTTGTACTTTTTCTTGATTCACCTCACTACTTTCTGTTGAATTATGCTATTGGCGAAGGTTCAAATAATTGATCTAAATTTTATTATCTCTAATTATCATTAAAAACAACTAAGAAAAAAGTGTTAAAATATATCCAAGTCTTTGGAGACTCAATTTGTTTAATAAACTAGGCAAATCATAGGTGTAATATTGGAAATTTAGGTCTAGCTCCTATTATGAATCAATTTAAAGGAGGTAAACTATTATTTTGATCTTATTATGTTCACTTATATTTATCATGAATTCCATACTTAAATAGATAGTCCATCCAAGGAAACTTTGCTTATACAACATGGCCCCTAAACTAAAAATGAATTTATAAGACACACTTCCTTACCACTTCAAAATATCATTTTTTTAATCTTTGATTAGTAAATTTATTGCCTTGAGGGTATTTTAAAATTCATTTAAATCCTTTGTGAGATCCTTTAAATTTTACAAGAGTTAGGTTGCCTTTCATGTTCATGACAACTAAGTATATACATGACATTATTGGACCATTGTAATATGTTTTTGATTTGAAATTTTGAGGTAGATAGTATAAACAACATTTATTAGGCTTTGAGTTCACATTGGACATATATATACACACACACAGATATATATATATATACAAGATATATAATTATAGCATATATATTATATTCGAGTTCATACACTTGACGCAGGCCTAATGGCTTAAAGAGCATTGCGTTTCCTCCTCAAGACCGGTCATAGGTTCAAAATAGAGGGAGTAAGAGTATGTATGCCTTATAGAATAGCAGCCAATGTTGGCGGAGTGGTCCTTATCCACAAAAAAGGGGTCTCATACACCATTGGTGTCTGGCTTGTCTGTAACCTTAACTTTGATTATATATATATATATTATATATATATATATAAATATATATATATATATATATATATATATATATATATATAATACAAAAATAGAATTACTCATAATTGAATAATCATAAATAACATTAACAATAATAAAAAAAACATAATAGAACTTCATGACATCCTCTCTCCTTCCTATATTCATTATATTATATATATAACATACCCTATTGATAACTAATATTGATAACAATGATAAATAGTGAACAACCTTATTTACAAGACAATTTATTAGAATTAATATGTCTTAATAAAATTAGTGAAAATTTGTATAGGTGGAAAATAGATTTGACATTGAATCTAACGATATAATCTCTAGTTGCAAATTTGTAAGATTTCATGGGATTTTCTCCTTGTAAAGATGACAATATTTTGAAAGAATTAATATAATTTGTAATATTTCATAAGATTTGCTCCTTCCAAAGTTAAAGAAATTTGGAAAAAAAACTATGTAAAACAAACTATGTTGGTTTATTGTTGCAGCGCTGATAGGTTTTCAACACAAATAAATGTTTGATAGAATATTTATTTGTTTAATGAAAAAATATTTTTAACAGAAAAATTAAGTTGTTTTTTAGCATAGATGTTTCCAAAGTCAATACATTGTTGTTGATGAAGCCTTACCTTACAAAAGAGGAATTTATTGCCCTTCGTCAGCTCAACTCCAACCCCAACATTCTCATTCTAAAAGATGATAAAGGCAATCCATTTGTTGTTATGAATTCCTCTTATTACCATTGCAAGATGCTCGATCTCCTCTCCTCTTCCTCCTACAAGACTTTAAATAAGAACCCCTTTAAATATGTGACCAACAAAGTCACCAAAGCCATTAAATATTCATCCCTTGGCCCTTCCATCCAAAATATTCTTATTCCCCTTAACCCCATTACCCCCAGGATCTATGGTCAACCTAGAATTCATAAAAATGATGGCCCCCCTTAGACCTATATTCAACGCTATTGGGGTCCCATCCATGCCCTCTCCAAATTCCTTGCCAAAAAACTTCATCCCTTTTTCGTCCACTTTTCTTCCTTCATTAAAGACTCTTCTGATTTCATAAAAAAAATAAAGTGCCTCAATATTGATGAAAACAACATCATGGTTAGTTTTGATGTTGTTCCCTTGTTTAGAAAAATTCCTGTCCCTAAAGCCATTGATCTCATTTCCAAGCTGGTTGACTTTGAAACCCTCAACCTTATCAAAATTTTCCTCACCACCACCTTTTTCACCTTTAATGTGATTTTCTATGAGCAAACTGATGACACTGTAATGGGTTCCTCCCTTTCACCTATTGTGGCTAACATTTTTATGGAGCACTTTGAAACCTTAGTCATTGAGACCTTCCACTTAAAACCTAAATTTTGGAAATGATTTATTGATGACATATTTGTTATTTTGTCCCATGGTCTTCCTAAGCTTCATGCCTTCCTTTCCCATCTTAATCACATTTACCCTCACTTTCAGTTCACTATGGAACTTGAAGATAACCATTCTCTTTTCTTTCTTGACGTCCTTGTCTCTTGCCTCCCTGATGTCTCCCTTTATATCGCTAAGTCTATCAAAAGAAAAATCACTGAGATATACCCTCATGCCAACTATCACCATTATCTAACCCAAAAGTTTGTTGTGCTTAAAACCCTTGTTTCCAGAGCCATTCATATCTCCTCTTCTCAATCCTTTACCATAGAAATATCCCATCTTACCAAAGCCCTTAAATCCAATGGTTACTCCACATCTTGTATTAGCAAAGCCTTTCATTCTCCTCTCCACCCCCAGCCTAAAACCAATTCCAATAAACCTCTCTTAGCTAAGGTAACCTTACTACACATTCAAGGAGTTACTGGTCATATTTCCAAAATTATTTCTAAAAATAACGTCAAGGCCTTTTTCAAGCCCCAAAAATTCCTTAACCAATTCTTTAGATTAGCTAAGGACAAAAATGACCCAATGCTATGCCTCGGGGTCTATGAAATTCCTTGCTCCTATGAAATTTCTTAGATAGGACAAACTGGTAGATCCTTTAAGGCTTAAAGAACATATAGCTGACACCAACGATAACTGCATTGCTAAATCTGCCATCGTTGAGCACTCCCATAATACCAAGCATCTTATTAGTTTTAATAAAACCAGAATCTTAGCTTCTGCACCCTTCCATACCAACTGAGTCATTAGAGAAGCCCTTGAAATTCAAAAGCACCCTAACAACTTTAATAGGGATGATGGATACCATTTAGGCCAATCCTGGAAACCTGCTATTCATTTCTTGTCCTCTAAACCTTGTCCTATACTTTCAAGTTCTTAAGCCCCCGCTCCACCTTTTCCACCGCTCTATTTCTCCTTCTCCCTCCTCTCTTTTTCCTATGCTTTGATTGTTCCCTTCTATCCTCCCATCATATGTCTTTATTGTTATTTTTTAAATTAATTTAGTTTTTATTTAATTTACTTATTTTCAATTTCCTACTCCTTCCTAATTAATCTTATTATTTTTTTTATACATTAAAATTCTATTTACATTTAATGATTCCTTCCTTAATTTGATGTGATTTGAATTACCTTTTTCCATAACCATTCATAATATAATTTGGCCACAATTTAACCTTTTAATATTAATAATATTATTTAATAAAATAAAATTAATCATTATAATTAATGTTTGACACCTCCTAAAAATAAATTAAAAAATTTAAAAATAATACATTAAAAAAATCTATTAAATGAATTCCCACCTTAAAATCAATTCTTTTGAATGCCCTATATATTCATCTCTTCCCTTAATCTATTTGATATCCCTATCTTTTTATGATTATTAAATATTCTTCATTAATATCATTTTAATTAGATTGATCATTTTAATAATCTTTAATCTTCAATAGATTTAAGTCATGATAAAAATTTAATTTGGACCAACCTCTCAAAGTAATTTAATAATAAAATATATTTTTATTTATGAAATATTTTAGAATAGATTAATATGATTTCTATTTATGAATATTTTTACATTCCTCCTTGAATTGTCCTTTTCAAATATTTTTTAAGTTCAGTTTTATTTAACCAACTTTAATCATCGATTTCTTTCTATTTGTTATAAATCTTTTTTCCTTCACTAATGGTTATAATTTTTCCTCCTATAACCGTTATATTTCATCACAATTCTCTATTTATAGGGGTCTAACACTCTTCACATCATCAATAAGTTTCAAGTCCCTAAAGATGGGTGAAAGGTTCACTCGAAATGTTGGGCAAACAAATGATTGCAACACACAATTATCCAAAAGTCTTGATCAACAAGGAATTTGTTAGCCAAAAATTTAGTTTTAGATCAATAGTCGAGATTTAAAAATTTCATAATAAATTATTTCAATTAGAAATTAAAAATAGTAACACTTACTAGTTCACATTTTATAGTTGCAATTTATTTTAAGGTTGAAGTTCTTTCTCATAACAATATTTTAGGTTCTTCTTCACCAAAATATTGAAGAAACACAAGGAATAAAA
>APFE030285114.1:50085-127065 GCA_000404065.3 Pinus taeda
AATTTGATTAATCCTATCTTTTTATGATTATTATATTCTTTCATTTAATATTCATTTTATTTAGATTGATCATTTTTATTAAATCTTTAATCTTTTCTAAAAATAGATTTAGTCATTGATAATTTATTTGGCCAACCTCTCAAATAATTTAAATAGATAAATTTATATATTTTTATTTATGAATATTAGAATAGATATATTATTTCTATTTATGAATATTTTTACATTCCTCCTTGAATTGTCCTTTTCAAATATTTTTTAAGTTCAGTTTTATTTAACCAACTTTAATCATCGATTTCTTTCTATTTGTTATAAATCTTTTTTCCTTCACTAATGGTTATAATTTTTCCTCCTATAACCGTTATATTTCATCACAATTCTCTATTTATAGGGGTCTAACACTCTTCACATCATCAATAAGTTTCAAGTCCCTAAAGATGGGTGAAAGGTTCACTCGAAATGTTGGGCAAACAAATGATTGCAACACACAATTATCCAAAAGTCTTGATCAACAAGGAATTTGTTAGCCAAAAATTTAGTTTTAGATCAATAGTCGAGATTTAAAAATTTCATAATAAATTATTTCAATTAGAAATTAAAAATAGTAACACTTACTAGTTCACATTTTATAGTTGCAATTTATTTTAAGGTTGAAGTTCTTTCTCATAACAATATTTTAGGTTCTTCTTCACCAAAATATTGAAGAAACACAAGGAATAAAAGACATAAGAAAAGAAACATGACTACACCTAAAATTATGATCTCCATAATGAACATAATAGAATATACGGGACTAGAAAAAAGTTATGAGAATTGGAAATGTAAACGATGCTAATGTAGATAGGGATTTTCATCTCGATGTTAATTGAGATGTTGTTGAAGAGAAAATTGATTGAATTGAAAATATGATACACCGAGAAATCAACCCAACATATGTATCATAATGTGTACACCATGAAAAATTGACCAATGCAACAAAAGAGCAGGAAACCGTCAGGGGGACTTAGCTAACACTCTTAGAACCTGGCCCAAGCACCCTTATCAAAGCCCCATTTTGAATTCTTTATGGAACCTCATTCCAGGGTTTCTTTACTAGATTTTATGGAAGGAACGAAACAACAGGGTCTTCAACAACAATAGACGACCTGTAGAAATCCTCTGGCTCCTCTTAAAGCAAAACCTCCAAGAAACTTTGGCGTTCCGATCATGGCTAGAAACTGACTGGCCGAATTCCCCTCAAGAGAAGCTCATCTGGAATTCCTGGAATCTTAACATATCCTGTTCCCCTCCTGATAATTCCAGTCCCACTCCCAAGTCCGTCTCCCCCTTACATTGGTCCCCCCCTGCCAGTTCATCTTTCAAATTGAACTTTGATGGTGCAGCTAAAGGAAATCCTGGACCGACAAGATATGGAGGAGTAATCATAAATGACAGAGGAGTAGTTAAGTACATCTATTATGGTTCGATAGGCAAAGACACCAACAATGTTGCGGAATTGGAAGGCATGTGGAAAGGGATATGCATGGGTGATCAACATAATTTCCACCTGCTAGAAGGGGAGGGAGACTCCCTGATCCTTATCAATGCGGCTACTAGAATTCAAGCAGGAACCTCAGCTGCCAAAATCACCTCCAGTTGGAGACTGCTCAGCAGGCTCGAAACATTGGAGGAAAGGCTCTGGTGACCTAACAGCGTCATTTTCAAGCATGTAAGGCAAACATCCAACAAGGTAGCAGATCGATTGGCCAACCAAGGGGTTGACCTGCAACTTCCCCCTTACTCAGGTACTCTCAATGATTCAGGGGATATACAACTTCAACAGGAATGCCATTCCTTGGTGCTACAGGATTTTCAATTCCCGGTTGCGGCTGAACAATAAAGAGGGTGGTACAGAGGCGGGCTTCCCACTGGGCAAGTGTCAGCCCAGATCCGCCATCTATCAAGCATATCTATGGGCCTGCCACCCCTGTCGTGTTATATTGAAGGAGGGCCTTAACTCCGCCCTGCAACTAGCCGCCTATTGCATAATGGCTCGCTCGCGTTCTGTTTCTCCGGCAATTGGTTTGCAGTTGTTCTGCATTGGTATGCTCATGACTTGGGACGACGCTCTGCAGTATATTAAGTGCCAACCTGCGTTGGTCATGCAATTCCTTATGTCCGTTCTGTTTGCTGTCTGGTTGTGGAGGCATTGTTTGTTTGTTTTGTTGCTGGTTTTGGGCCTTGGCAGCGGTCTCAGAGGTTTAGGCCTCGGCCCTCAACTCAGAAGGCCTTGGTCTCTTCCTTTGGGCGCCGTGGTTATACCGTCTGTAAGTATCAAGCTCCTGTTGTCCCCATCGCGCCCCTCAGCGCTCCTGTGGTTTTTAATGGTCAGCTCTCTGGGTCTACTCTTGTCGCGCCCCTTTGTGTCCCCGCTGCCTGGATTCTCTTGCCTTTTGTGCTCCTGCTAGCCTTCACGCCTCTGTGCACGGGTTCTAGGCTCTCTGTGCCTCTTGGCTCAAGGAGACCTAGCTCTCTGTGCAGACCCTGCTCCAGTCTTATTTTACATATCATTCCAGAATGCCGCGAGAGCGGCTCCGCCTTATTAGCAGAAGGGGCGGGTCTCGGGGAGGTTCCAGAGGAAGAGCTAATCCTCAGCGCTCCTCTCACACCACGGAATCCTCCTCAGACGGAATTGACTCTCGTGGTGCAAGGCGTGGCCGAGGTAGAGGCAGAGGTCGAGCTCGTGCAGCTACATGTGCACACAGCTCTCATCCCTCAACTCGATTTCGCTTCCCCTGTTCCTTGGACAATTCAACCTACTTTGTGTCTGTTCGGATTGAGAAGTGCGACAATGCGGCACCACCGAAAGTCTCTGAGGAGCATAGGCCTCCTTCTCCTGTTCACTGTCAAAGAACTCAGCCTGCGGAAGCCTCAGGTGCGGTGGCAGGTCCAAGCGAGCCGGCTAAAGATGACGCTCCATAAACAGACTCAAGCGCGTCGGATCAATACGGATGCAGGATCGTTGAGGAGCAGCCATCCACCTCTGTGGATGTTTGAGCCTGCCTCCACATCGTTTTGGTCAAGACATGACCCAAGATGGTTGTTTTGGCGGTTCAATTGTGTTTGTCTGGTAATTTCAGTTCTCAGCCTTCTTCGTTGGATAATTTTTGACAAGCTTAAGCAATGCTCAACTCTGTTCAGGTCAGAAGCGGTTTTCATTTACGCCTATGGTTGCTGCTATATCGTAGTCTGTATCACTCTCGGGATAAAGCCTGGGACTGTTAGTATGGTCTGTGTCAATTTGTCTATCTTTCAGTTGGTTCCGGATTTTGTCATACTGTTAGTCTTCCAGTTATGGTCTGTGACAATTGTCTGTCCTCTAGTTATCAAGGGTCTGTTGGACAAGTTAGATTTCAAGGGTAGTTTTACCCTCCAGTGTTAAAGCTCTGCTAAATCCATCTCAGTATGGAGAATTTTTGAGGCCAGCCTCGATGTAATCTTTTTTGTAACTTTTTGTATAATAATAGAAGTAGCCTAATTTACAAAAAAAAAAAATGTGTACACCATGAAATTCATTCATGTGTGTAATTGAATCTAAGTTTTTTATGTTTAAAATTTCGTAAATTAATTTTAATTTACAACTTGGTAAGTTATTTAATACACACACATGTTTTATGTGTTATCTATGCATGTGCCCAAATAGTTTGGATCCAATGGTGAAAAGTGAAGAGTTTTCCACCATTGGAAAATGTTCAATTTTCATGGGAGTTGCTTACTTTGGAAGGCATGGGACACCTTCAAGTAGATGTAGAAAATGTGGTTGCACCTAAAGATATCATATTAATGATCTCATGACCCATGTACACATAAGTGGAGGAAAGCCCACTTCCATGTCCCTCCTTTTTAAGTCAAATCCCTCTAGTGTGATTGGATTTCGAGGGTGTCAGTATGTAACATAACTAAGATTGAAAACTCATGGTAGTAGAGACACAAAAAAAAATAATCATGCAGGATAAGGGTAAGTGTGGCCCAGGTGATGGGTCCCATCAATAGGTATATTTTGAGGCCCATTGTTCTATTCTCCAGCCCTTAAAACTCTCCTTTTCTCACATTAATTTGCATTTTTAGCCATAATATTCTTAGTAGGAAGACTAAAGAGTACTTGTCATATTCATGGCCTAATGTGATTAATATGCAGGAAAAAGAAGCATTTTTGGAGATATTTACTATGTAGGGGCTTGTTGGAGACATATAGAGAGAATATAGGAGGCTTTTCCACTACATTAACTCTCAAACTCAGCTTGAGACCACATATTCCTCACCAACAACTCGAATCCACTAGCAACTCAAGAACTCAAGTGCATGTGAAGATCCAAATGAACCAGATCCGGAACCAGATCCACTAATTTTGAGATTTTGGAGGGAAGTAATCCTCCTTTTAGGGGAGTTGCTGCTCAACCACTTTTTGTATAAATAAACAAGCCTAAGGCTCATTAGGATTCAAAATTTTGTTGGAGGTAAGAGTACCTACTAAGAGCCTAGTGCTTGCTACTTTTATTTTCATTTGTCATATGATGTATGTGACTCTTATTTTTTTTAATGAAAATCTTACTATTGGCCTACATCTGAGTTAACTTTGGAGGGATGGAATCCTTGGGTTTGGGCCCAACCCAAAGGCTTTAATATCTCTCATGTATTATTTCCTTCTTATTTTTCAAGTCAATCCATTTTTTCCTTGTTTAAGTAGGAATTATATTACAAAAATTGCAGTTGTAGGTTTAACCACCACCCCTCTTGTGGGAAGTGTGGTTGGAGGATCTACAACAACAAGCCATAAACATGTGTTTATGATTTCTTGGAAATTGTTATGTTTTGGATTGTAACTCTTCTGCATGCCTGGTTTCTGCAACTTAGAAGTTAGTAGCATTGATTTGGCAATTAGAGTAGGTATATGTTATAGGATAGAGTAGATCTTAAAGAAATAAAATTCAACTCATCTTTTCCACTTTGATTCATTTTTCTATTATAATGATCATTTAATGCATGTACTTTATTATTCTGCAGGGATTGTTGTTTAATTTCAGGGGTGGGCACACTCATCCACATCCACTTAGACCATTCTATCTTCCTCTTGGACACCTCATACTACTCTCAAACTCTACCACCAAGATCACCCTTTCAAGGCCAATGAAGGACACCATGGGCATAAAAATTTGTGCAAAATAGGCCTCCAAGGCATACTAGGTTTGGAAAAAGGGCTTCCACATCCTTCATTCACCTTCATACACCTTCCTCCACCTTCAAGACACCATCCTTGCCCTCAGAAAGCTCTCAAACCCATTCCTGTAGCAAAGCAGGGCACTCCTGTAGCAAAACATAGCCTCCTGTAACACTTCATGTAGCAGTCCTGTAGCACTGTCTAAATCCAATAAGATTTGCCTTAGACCTTGAATATTTCATTTTGAAGTTGAATAATGTCCACCAAGATTCTATTTCATGATTAAGGAGACTCAAATACCACTCCAATCCTATCTTGTCTTCACTGCAAACACAATATAGCAAGTAGAATTAGACTTAGTTTTTTTGAATCCATAGTTGTGTTGAATATTGAATTCCTCCTTTCCAGGCAAGTTGAAATTAGATAAATGATTCATGCAGGTAGAATATTGATTTGATGAGTATAAAAATAGAGTGACATGGTTTATTTCTGCAATTAGAATAGTCTATTCCTTTCATGCAATTACGATTAGCCTTTACATTTAATGAATGCCATTTTCATTTATGTAGTTAGAATCATGTTTATTTCCTTGTAATCATGATATGCTTTTATAGAAATTCTCTTTGTAGTTAGTTTATGGAGTGGTCTCTGTATACCTTGATTGGATCTAATGACTAAGGGTGACATGAGTAGAACTTAACCTACTGTGCATATAACACTGTCACCTCTAAGTTTGTACAAACCACGAGTTGATAATTTAAGTTTAGAGCCTTGGAAGTTGCAACATCCTTAATGCAATACTAGGGCTCATCAACATGCTAGGTGTGATCAATGGATGATTTTGATAGCTTATATTTACCTAGGTCATGGTTTCTTAGACCACATATTAGTCTCGCAAGTCATGGACATGCTCTAAGCAAATGACGTGTGTGTGTGTGCATGTGATGTGGTTCTAAATCTACAAGTGCACCATTTAACATGTTAGAAACAATTGTAGTTGTAGTGGTATCAATATGGATGATTCCATCTTGGGGTGGAAAGTATGAGAGAGGTTTGTATTTTAATTAGGTTGAACTAAAATGCATTTTGAATGGGCTAACAATCAACCAAGGAACTTGCTCTATATTAAGAGTTAGAGATTCTTCCAAGGTGAATAAGAGAGTTATTAGATATTGAAGATTCAATAATGATATTAGACTCATGCATTGCTCTACTTAGTCTCATGGAAATTTAGAGAGGCTCATCCAGTGAATTTAGAAAGAGGTTAGTTGCTTTAAATAGAGTTTTTTCGTGCCCTAAGAGAAATGAATCAATAGGGTGATCACTTAGCTAATACACCCTCTCACTTAGAATGTGGAACCTTGAGGGGAAAAGGGGTGGATTCCTTCTCCCCAATTCTTTAATTAACCTCTATGATAAATCTAAAGCTCTTAATGCGACATTTTATCCAAACCAAGTGGCATATAATTTCATAAGAAAGGACAAAAGCAGAGGATCACCATAATTGTTGGACCATCACATGCTTCAAAAATAACAAGGGATCAACTCTATCAACTTGAATTATTGTGACCCCGAGTGAAGCTAAAATAATGTAGTCTATTTTGGGTCTAGGTGTCTATCTCATCAACCTACCTCTATTTTATTTCGGTGAACCGTATAGGCATATAATCTATAAGTGTTTCTTTTTAGCATGTGTATGGTGAATTCTCAAAGGATTTTCCTAACCCAACCAATAACTAAGGATAGTAGCTTTGTTTTTTCCCTTGCATATTTCCTTATCTAGTGTTTTAATAAATTCTTAAAGATGTCTTACAACCCTACTAGTAGTTTAGGTGAGTAAATTTCTTAATTCCCCAATCCGAATCCATTACTTTCCATTCTCTAGTTTTAAATTTGTGTTGAAAGGATGGTTTTCAATGACAACATAGAATTTTATAAAAAGGATTGAAATTAGGGGATTTTAGGGATTTTTCTTTGGATACTATAATATATTGGAGCCATAACCATCCAAGGAGATGCCCCCTTTGTGAAATTGTTAACATTCATTATGTTGCTCGACAACAAGAGACCCTTATTAAAGACATTAGGACTTTTATTTTTATTTTTATAGGAAAAAATCATGTTCACAAGGAAAATAATAGAAATGGATTAGAAATATAATAAAACTCTTCTTGTAGCAAAAGAAACAATTTAAGAATTTAGAGTTTCAGTTAGTGTATTGAGTTATTAGGTTTCAAATTAAACTCGGGACCCTAGTCAACCACCTCTAGCTATAGCATGTCTATCGGTTCATATGTCAAGGAAAACATTGAGGAGGAGACTATATATTAGATGCCGAGAGAGGTGGACATGAATGGTATGGACCATGGCCCCTATCCTTCTCCACTAGAATAAGAGGAAGCTTGTAACAATAATGTCTAGTTTTCAATTTTCTCATGCTTTGCAAAGTTGGCCTTTCTTTGGGAGCTTTTTAAAGCTTCATACCAACATAATTTTTTGGAAATCCTTTGTGAAGGATGCTATCATTTTTACCATATTTAGTTTTTAATCTTTAGACTTTTCTCAAACTCTAGAATGTAAGATAATCCTCTTTTTAATTATTATTATGTTGTCTAGTGAGGCAACAACAACTTTCTCACACAAAATTAAGTGTTCTTGTTAAAAAAAATCTATGGATGATTTGATCTTAACAAAGATGTCAACAATTGGGCCAAAAAAATTCAACCATGTTGTATGGTATTGCGTTAAGATATTTTTTAATCCATTTATGAGTATATTGTTAGGGTTGTAGTCAATGAGGGAAACAACTTGATTGCAAGCCCCAATTAGACCTTCTCTCATTTGGTGTGGTAGTTTTCGACTGGAATGTGGGCCCGACTACCACTTGAAGTGTAAGTATTCTTCTTATTTTCTAGTTCTAAATTATGACCTATTTCTAATACTACTCCTTTCTATCCAGGTTCTAATCCTTATAAATGTATCTACCTACTCTATTTTTGATATGCTGAATATTAATTCTTTAGAGTTAGGGGAGTTAGCTACTAAATTGGATGAAGTTGAATTGTTATATAAGGATTTATTTTATCAAGTAACAAGAATAATTTAATGATTGTGAATTTATGTAACATCTTGGTTACTTATCAACCATCACTTTTCAAAGATTGGGGATATCATCGTCTCTACAAGTAAGGAGGTTGCATGCTTCCATTGCCCTTGCTTCCCAGTCCCTTGCCTACGCATGTCATTTCCCTTCTCGTTACCCTCAAACCTAGATGTGTTTGAGCGCTAAGGTTATGGCGTTCATTCGGGGAGGAGCCCCTGACTCCTTTACCCCCTTAAGTTTCAAAACAACCACTGCTTCTCATGTTTTGAACCCCCCGAAACCCTCTCCAAATGCTGCTAAAGTTGGATAGAGTAACAAAAAAAGTTACTGATGAAGTTATGATGAAGTCCCCTGACAACCTTGAACTAGGAAATAGGACCACGAGCACCTGCAAATCTAAGTCAGACAAGATCCCCAGGTTGCACATTCCCCAAGACATACTGAACAATAAAATCCAATTTATGCAGGATCACTCATTGATCTGCAAATTGATTAGGGTTTGGCCCATGGAAAAAATACTCCTCCAATGGGTCTCTCAAATAGAAGTCAACAACACACTATGACGTCAAGCTAAGCTCCAAGGGTTTCTTTACCATTATCTTCACTCACAAGGATGACCTCAAGTCGATTCTGGAAGGTGGACCTTACTTTCTCAATTCTGTTGGGATTTACATGTGGTAATGGACTCCTCATTTTATCCCATAAAAGGAAGACTTCTCATGGGCTCCGGTTTGGGTTCACCTGTATTCTCTGTCCTATGAATAGTGAGATCCTGCCACCCTCTACAACATTGGAAATAGCTAGGGAAAATTTGTTTGGTTGTCCAAAAAAACCTGCCAGGGATTCTATGTTTCTTACACCCGAATGTGTGTCTACATGGACATATCAAGATCCTTACCAAAATTTGTCGCTCTAGAATCTGAAGACAAGGACCAGTTTCAAATGCTGGACTCTGAACATGTTCCTTCAAATGTAGAAAATTCCATAAGAATGGTCACCTCTTCAGAAATTTCCCCCTCAACGACTCCAAGCCTAAAGCCAAAACCTCCAATCCTCTTGACAGAGAGGGATTCACTTAGGTCTAAAACAAGCTCCATCACATGAAGAAGAAAGGACAAGCAACTGAAACCAAACATCCCACATATAGAAACAACTTCAAGATTCTCGAGAACCTCGAAGAAGACAACACTGATATCACCGCTACTCATGCAACAGAAGAACCTGACAAAGATAAAGTTCAATAGGAGGCCCAAGACAAAGGAAAGGGACCAGAGCCCATGGAGTATATAGATCCAAAAGAACCACAACCTCAGGATGAGGATGCCCCTATGACAAAAGAAGAATATTTCATAGATCTAGGAGGCCTTGACCTAATGGCTATCGAAGACGCTTGCAGAATAAATTACAACCAACTCAATTCCTGACAACCATATACACCTCCTTGTAGAGGCCCTTCAGAAAGTAAAGGTAAAACTGAAACTTAGAGTGCAAACTATCACCAACAAGGATAGTAAGAAGTGCGGTAAAGAATTCAAGAAGCGTGGTAGAAAATCCACGCTACAAAGACTAGATGCTCTAGGGTGTAAAATGGTGGAATCTGGTCAATACAAGAAAATATCAGAAATCTACTCCTCTCAATGTTATGGTGGACAAATCACTGTTGCGGATAAGGGAGATATCCCTAGACTTAGATGAGATCTAGTAACAAATAGACAAACGACTGTTATAACTAAAGAATGAAGTGCGATGTATGCAAGAGCCTCTTACCTTTTCTAAGAAATGATTGTGGAAGTCCTTTCGATGCTTTCAAAAACATTTCCTTGCTGCTTCAAAGGAAGATTTGCATGAGCAGAAACAAACAAGGCATAAAAGCACAAAGTAGATGAAGGTAAAAAAACATCATGAATAGAAATCAAAGTATAGCATAAATCACCAAATTAAACCAATATTCAATTATAAACCATGCACAGGATCAAGGAGCTTTGCAAAGAGCATTGGAACAAATGCAAGTAGGAAAGAACAATACTTGTATTAAATATTGAACAAAAAGAAGCAATACAAGCTTGGCCTTAATTATGTATGCCTCTTCCCAATAGTCTTCAATCCTCTCCTTAGATGATAAGATTTCCAACCTTATTCCAACAACATAATTTTACATTTAGAAGTCCTTCTTAGCCCTTTGGTCTATGTTGAATTTATAAGCTAAGAGGAGGAGGTTTGAGATCCTCTTATCAAGGGATGAGATCCTCAAAAGGAGGGATTAGGGTTCCATAAAGAGAGGGAGTTTTCTCCATGAACAAAGGGATGAGGCCCAAGAATGTAGAAGCTCGAAGCTTTCAGTTGGAAAATATTCCTCCAACAAAGTTTCTAGAAATCACTTTTTATTTTTACTTATGCTAATTTATTTGCATAGTTCATAGTGGAAGACAAAGCATATATTTGCACTAGCCATAATGGTAACATCTACGTCTTTGCAGAATCTGGCTAGGGAACGACACACATGCTAAAAAGTGGGCTTTTGGACCATGTAATCCATTATTCTTGTTTTCTTTGGGATTATTTTGCTTTTAACATTGCAGGGGAATGCTTTGGAACAATTCAACGAATAACGAAAGATCTAGATTGGTGGTCATTTTCCTAATGGTGAAAAAATGATGTGTAATAGATTTCCCCCTAAAGTGAAAATTAAAAAAAGATGTTTGAGGATTGAAGTGCTTTATCATGCCAAAGTTCGGATTAGATACCATGGTTGGAGACCTGAAATAACCAATCAAGGGTTACAATACAATATTTTCATATAATCATTACTGAGGTGGGCATTCCCATACTCAGAGCAAAAATATCTCAAGGATTCAGTATGGAAATACACAAAGATCCATGTCAACAATAGACACAATATGGACACAACCATCAAATATGGACCTATTTTTCAATCATGAATATTTTGAAACTCTACGCAACCTGGATGGATGTAACTAGATCTAGGGTCTTGGTCTTCAACTCTACCGATCCATAGTACAAATCTAACCATGTGAGTGAATGTCTTGTAGTCGAACATGGTAGAAACCGCTTGATTACCAGTCAATGATGTGAACTGTTAATAGGTGTGAGAGAAACCACTAATAATGGTAATGGTGCTCAAGGCACCCTATTACAATATATTGTGTGATTGAATGTCTTGAAGTCAAAAACTCATAGAATCATTTGATCGAAGCTCAATAATAAAAACCTATCATTGAAAGCGAGAAACCTTGCATTAAGGCATGCAAGCTCCAAGGTACTAAAGGAGGTTTCTAGATAAACTTCCTAGATAATGAGTTGAATTCAATAGGAAGCGACCCATCATAGGAGGGCCTATGACACAAAACTCATGTTAAGTTTTGAAGAACAAATTTGGAGTGATTCAAGATTGTCTCAGGGAAGGTAGATGCGATTGAAGGATATGAATTGCAAGGTAATTTTAACTGAGGTTGAACTTCTCTTGAAAATATCGGTGACACAAAATTTTTATTTGGTAGCATTTGACTAAAAAATAAGACCCAAAACCAACTAAATACTTTCGATGGGGTATGATCAACTGAGAGAAATGGATTTCCCAACCCAGACACAAAGTTGACGGAGTGTCATGTTCAAGAGAGATACACTGCCTTTTACAATATAAAAAATAAATGTTTCTTTCCAATTTTTCCCCACCATTACTGGCAAGTGCCTTTTTATTTTTTAGCAAGCTTGAGGAGGATAACATATGCTTGTCTTGTAAGCTCATCCTTCGGATGAGTGCTTAAGAGTATTTTTAACGAACCATAAGAAGGAGTGGTTTAGTCTCGTCATGATTGACAAGTCCTACACTATTTATTTTTAACGGGTCTAGTGAAGGGGTAACCTGATGTTGTTTTCATATTTAAAGAGATTGAAAAAGACACAAAAAATAAAAATCATACAGTTATTTCATCGTAATTTTTTAACGAGCCCGAAGAAAGTAAAGCTCAGTGTTTTTCATTTTTAGGTGGCAAGAGAAAAACATAAGTAAACTCTGAAAGGTACCTTTTTCGTAAATTCAATCTCTCAAGCCTGGAAAAGGGTAAAATAATGCAAGAGAGAGCTCTTTTGACCATGATTAGTCAAAATATACCTGTTTCGTAAATATTCCACATGATCCGTAAAAGGGGTAAACTTATATCAAGCAAACATTTTTTGTTTTCTTTAATGAGTTTGAAACAAACAAACATACTCAACAATATTTTCATGTTTCAAGAGTGGGAAAATAGCTTAAAGGTAACTCTAGGGTTTCACTTTTTTCATAATTTTTAAGAGCTCGAAAAAGTGATAAAATTTTACTCATTGCCAAAATGAACTTTTTCGTAATTAAACTTGTGAACTGCACATTTAAACTCAACAAAAACATCATAACTACTAAAAAAAATAGTAAAAAACATATGAACTTTTAGAAGATAAGGAAAAAACATTATCAAAATAGGCCTAATTTGCTTATAAAAGTTCAAAAAGTAAAAATTTCTTTTACCATTTGTGTTTTTACCATCGAGAGCTTTTGAGAGTGCATTTTCACTCGAAACTTCAGAAGCGGTTTCTAATCAAACCCGTGGACCATTTCATGAACTGTTTTCTCCAGGTAAGAGATCGTTCCATTATTTTCATTTTGATAAGTTTTATTTTGCATTTCCCTGGCGATTTAGTGTTTTTATGTGGTATTTATGATTTAAAATTTCACCCTCGGTGTGCGTAGTTCCTCCTCATCGGGACTGCGTAACCCGACTCTTTTTTCATTATTGGAAAATGTGATTTGTGTGGTTTCCTTGAAAGGAATTGCAAAAATCTACTTTGTCTCTAACAGGGGACTGCGCAAGGCACCGAGGGTTTTGAAAAAATAATAAAAATGGCTGATTTTTTTTGCAAAACAAATCATATTCTTTTTTAATGAATCTCCATTGTTGTTTTTAGGTTTTTGAAGTGGAAAAATGGAATGAAGAGAGAGAGAAAATGAAGCTCAAGATGTAGAGGCTTTGAATGACCCAACAACATTACAAACTTTGAGAAATTATGGTTTGTACAATTTTTTTATGATTTCGACAATGAAAGCTCAACTGGATTTTCTAACATGGCTAGTGAGATCTTGGAATGTCCAAGAACAATGTTTTTAGATTGGAGAGTAAAGGCTCACCATAAATGCAGCCGACATTTATTTTTTGACTAGGATTCCACATAGTGGGACCGATATTTTGTTGTTTGGACACAGACCAGGAGGTGAAATGACAAAATCTTATCTAGCCACACATTGTTTTCCTAGGTCCCAACTAAAAAATGGAAGGATTGATATTAAAACCATTGAGAGACTTCCATTGAGGACCATCACATTTACTATTTTACTGTTGCGTGATTGTGTGGAAATCCTACACTCCATTTGGTTACTAAAGCCCAAATGCAAATTTCTCTAGAGTGTTTACAACCTACTATTTTTAGCTTGTGCTAGGGATTTGTTGTCAACCTCAAAGGGAAACTCACTAGAGAAAAAACATGAAAACTAAAGAAATTTGGATATGGCGCTATTGTTATTTCATTTTCTTTAGAGAGGGTTCCGCTTCTTTGTCCACATATATCTATGGATATGGGAGGACCTCGAGATCCTCACATGTTACAATGGTTTTCATTGATGGCTTTCCACAGAGGTGGTGATGGTCTAATTGTGAGATATACTCCTGCCTCTTTCAGATGGATGCAATATCAAATTATCATGATTAAGTATTACCCATACACAGGCATGGACTACATTGGTGATCAAGATATCCCACTCCTTGTAGGAATGCAGTGGAGTGACATAGGTAAAAATTCACATTTTGGTTGTTTTGTGTTTTTTTTAATTTATTTATTTATATTTGACATCCAAGACTAATAATATAAAATAATCATGCAGATGTGGGCCCAGTTAGACCAACAACGATGTGTTGCTTTGATAGATATGGTGAGAAACCAATAGCTCCCGTGAAACGAGACCTTGAGACAACAAAATCTTTATCTAAGCTTGAGCGTAATATAGAGAGGTTGACTCTAGATATCCCAAATGTCGGGATTGATGAATCACATCTCTGTTACTAGAGGCATACCATGGGAGTACTTGGTCTGATCAATCATTTGTTACGATGATTGGCTCGTGCTATAGTTTGTTACCATGATCATCATGCTTAGCTGCAAGTCATCGGGCTAGATTTTGCTTTTTCTATTTTTTATATATCGACATGTTCGGATAATAAAGGCCATGAGGCCTCATATGTCTTTGATGATATTTTTGAAAACCCAAAATTTTTACAATCATTTTGACTAATGAAGACTACTATTTTCTCATCTTATTTTGTACAATGTGTGAATCACTATTGTTTTTCTTTTTACAAATGTTGAAAATGTCAATTTAACACATAATTAGCCAATGCATTGGTTAATGTGTTTAAATGTCTTGGAATGTGTTGGTATTCAATGTAATCGAATTCTTTCTCCAAGAGATGGACCCACAAAAACATCCTTAACATTGTAGAACTTCTTACTGAATAAAGACCATTTAAATGTAATATTATGAGTTGAGAATCAAAGCTAATGATTAAACGACGAATACCAAATGAAATGGCGTCAAATAATAGCTCAATAACTGCACTATATTTTGCAATATTATTCGTTGTTCGACCAAGGCATATTCCAAGGAGGCTTACTAACTCATCAGTGGGTGAATAAATGGCCCAAGTCGTGGAAGACAAATTCTGAGTACTATGATTAGCACCATCAACGCAGCAATGTAAGTTAGAGGGAGTGTCAACATCTACAAATTAAGTGTAACATAAGATAAGCAGGGACAATAGAATAGGATGTAAAAAGAAGCAAAATTATCCCACAAAATATGATACAACAATGTACAATGTACAATGTACTTCTGCAGGAATCAATCATAGTTTTTTCAAGCAAAGCCCATTCCTGGGCTTACTCAAAGGAACACCATCATAATCATTTAGCTGATAGGCACATTTTCCAATGCATGTTTTACGATGTAGGGACCATGCCACATAAGTTCAAACTTACTAGCTCCTAACTTAGCATGTTCTTGATCATAAACCAAGACCAAGTCACCTTCTAAATATATGCAAGGATTTACATTTCGGTCAAATTGTGCCTTAACTTGTTTTTTATGAGTCTCACTAGATAGTGCAACATCACAACGAGTTTCATCTAAACATGCTAAGTATAAAAAATGTTCTTCCTATGCAGAAGTAGCAGATAACAATTTGATTTCTAGTTTTAATGATGAAATTTCACATTCAATAGGTAAGATTGCCTCCAAGCCATAAACCAGCTAAGAGTAAATCTAGTTGTAGTTTTTACTGAAGTGCTATATGCCCACAAAGCTGATAAAAACATTAAATGCCAATTTCGCTTGTGAATTCCTATAATGCGTTGAATCATAGTAGTTATAACTTTGTTCACAGCTTCTACTTGGCCATTTTCTTGTGGGTAATATGGATTTGAACTATCATGACGCAAGCCTAGCTTTGCAATAACTTCAGTCATCATAAAATTTCAAAAATGGCTTCCATGGTCTGTGACTATGACTTGCGGAATTTCAAACCTAGAAATTACATGATTAAATATGAAAAGAGAAGAAAATTCATTATCATCCCTATATGTAGGCATCACCTCGACCCATTTTGTAAAATAATCCACGACTAGGATAATATACCCATCCTCCCTGACTGAGTGAGGGTTACATGTAATGAAATCGATGTCCCATTTTGCAAAGGGACCAACAATGATGATTGGGTGAATATGATTAGGAAGTGCACACATCTTGCAATGATAGACTTGACAATTATGACATTTCTGGACCACAATAATGCAATTTTTTAACATGGAAGGCCAGAAATATCCAACGTGCAAGATTTTTTGGGTAGTGGAAAAACCTGACATATGGCCACCACATGCTCCAGAGTGATAGTCATTTAAAACTTTTTCAGCTACATCATGCGTCCAACAACATATAAAAATAGACTTGGCACCACAATGATAGAGTGTATCGCCAACAATGTTGTATTGTTGATATTGGTACCAAATGCAATGGCGACTAGTTCGAAATAGCTTAGGCTGAAAAGTTTGAGTTTGGAGATAGAAAATGATATTTCCATACCATGTGTCTAATGTAATGATGAGAAAGAGTGATTCATCTAAAAGGGAATCCTCTACCACTTTTTTTGTTTCAGAGTAGGGAAAGTCACAAATTAATTCAACAAATACTAATGGTTTATTTGACTTGGATATCACGAATTCTAAGCCAAATTCATGTGGGATAGCAATCCATTTGGAATATTCCCCCCAAGAAATTTTTGCTAAGAATGTAAACCATGTGGTTGCAATCTGAAACCACTATTGTTTTACACAAAAGAATATAGTGACAAAATCTTTGGACAACTTGCACAACTGCTAAGGCCAATTTTTCCATGTGAATATTTGATTCCAATCTTGGTGAGATTTTTTCTCAAATAATATACCACGTTCATTATATAATATATCTTCATGAAATAATACCGTGCCAATGGTAACATCAGGTTAAATAAAAAAAGTAGTCTCGACGATAATTGGGTAGATGCAACAACGATGTATGAGTCAACACATATTTGAGTGCATCAAAAGCCTTTTGACCTATTTCATCACATTCAAAAGAGATTCCCTTTTTCAAAATTCGAGTAAAACCTTTAGTTAGCTCAACGTAATTTAGAATGAACCGTTGTAAAAAGTTTGCTTTCCCTTGAAAGCTTTGGAGTTGGCACAAATTGGAAGGAGAGGGAAGATTTTGAATAACATTTACCTTAAGGGGGTCGAGATGAATGCCTTCTTTTGAAACTACAAACCCTAGAAATCAACCAGATTCTACACAAAAAACACATTTGTGTGGATTTAAGCAAATATTGTAATGTCGACATTTGATAAAGATTGCTCTTAAATGAATTGGATGATTTGCGCGTTTCATTGAATGAGCTTGTAGATCATCCATACAAGGTTGTACAATATGCTTAATATCGTGAAAAGCATAAGACATAGGCTATTGAAAGGTGGTGCCAACATTCTTCAGTCCAAATGCGAGTTTTTGATAAGCAAAAGTTACCCATGGAAAGATGAATGTAGTTTTATGTTGATCTGCAGGGAGTATGTTAATTTGATTGTATCCAGAAAATCTATCCATAAAAGAAAAGATTTCATTCCCAACACAATCATCTATTATTTGATCTATATAGGGTGTAGGGTAGTTGTCCTTAGGACAAGCCTTGTTAATGTCCCTATAATCGATGCATACTCTGATTGTCCCTCGTTTATTGTTAACCATAATGATGTTGGAGTCTCAATCAGCTGGACGTAATCTATGTCTAATAGGCTTAGCATCTAGGTAATTCTTAATTTCATGAATTACTATACTCAGGTCAATTCCGGGCATTTCTTAGTAAGACCAAGCAAAAATGTCACAAAATTCTTGGAATAGAGCTTTGTAAGTTTGAATTTCTTTAAGTCAATAGGAAGAACCTATGTGAATGTCCTCCGTAAGGTTTTACTGAGATGTTAACCAGAATGGTTGTAGATGTATTCCCCAAATTATTTTCAGATTTGGCTTCAAAAATCGATACATGGGATTTAGGGTTTTCTATAATCTCAGGTGAAAACATTGGAGAAAATTCATTCTCAATATTTGTAAAATTGGGAAGAAAAGACGAAAGATGGTGATAGTCATCCCAAGGCATTTCAACTACAGTCATAATTTCCATGATGCTTTTGTCTGTTGGAAACACATTATCGAAAGGATCAGGAAATGATATTTTTTTTAGCCAAGAAGATTGAGAATATTCATCAACGATCACATTCACTTGATCATTCTCAAAGGGTAGTGGTTCTAAAAATGATTGGACTACCTCATAAGCTATTTCAAATGGAATTAGAGACATTTGGTCACCACATGTTGTCAAATCAAATTCTGAAGGTAGAATCCAAGGATCATATGACTCAGAAGTGCTTGATGAGATCATATTGACTTGGGCAACATTAGAAGAAATATTAGGTGGAGGGATTTCAAAAGTTCCCATCAATGATGAATCTTTAAGCAAACCAACACCGATATTTTAATAAGGGGTAATATTTTTTCCCACAAAAGGGACACTACCAATGGAATTAGGGTTAGAAGTATAATAGGACAACTGGTCTACCTTCACTATCCTCCCTTGATGAGGAAATAGTATCATTCAGAAAAGTGAGGAGACCACTGCTATCATGGCATAAGTCCAACTTCGTCCTAGTAAAATAGTGTAATCGAGTTGGGAATCAACAACTTCTACCTCAATTGCAACTATTTTACCTTCTAATTCTATTGGCAGGTCATTCAGGATACCATAAGGTCGAAATCCTCTGCCATCAAAGGCTTTAAGAGTAGTAGGTGAATGATTGATAGTTGAAGAACCTAAAGCTTTCCAACAAGCAATATAAATAATTAACGTACTTCATCAATTACCGTATGAAAAACTCGTTTGGTTTTAACAAAAATTGGTATTTGGAATGCCAGTTGATGGGGGAGTTTAGGTATATGGATTTCCAGATGAAAGACAATGAGATTAGAATCCCGAGGATCAATTGCTCAAATAGCTGACACTAGTAATTTCCTCTGTGTTGGACATGTTTGCAGTACTTCAAGAGCTGACATTGTTGAAGGGGACTAAGCTAAGTCTTCAATAGTGTTGTAATTCTGAGTCACTCTAGCATGTGGGTTAAAAGCTAACTTTCGAAGAAAATATTTGGGAGGCAGACAAATCATCATGTCAATAGTTGGTTTCTCAATCTGTAAAGGTTCAGAAGGAGGTGGGATTGATGTTGAAGGTTGACTGGATTAATTAGCATCACTTTCATTTAGAGGAGTTTTTGATCCATAATCTTTAGATCTAGTTACTAATGGAACTTGTGAAGAAATCATCATGATATCTGCTAATGCGGATGAAGAGGATGGATTATATGCAACCATGTTACTGCCTTGAGAAGGGAAAAGATCCTTCAAAACAACAGGGGTACAAGAACCTTTTAAGAATTTACTAACCTCTTCTTGATGTGGGAATTCCTTCGTATAATGATCTTTGTTATAGACCAGGTAAGGATAAATAGGTTTCCTTTTCTTATTAGAAGATTCATTTTTCACAAGTTTTTCTTTCTGATTGGGATTTTGCTTTGCTTCCCCTTTTCCCTTTTTCTTAGTTCCAGGTTGCTAAGATTTACCAGTAGATGATTGTACTACATTAACTTTGGAATTAATTTAAGGAGAAATATCTTCACTAGGTGAATCTTGTATAGCCAAAGTCCGAGAATTCTTAGAATTTTTCTTAGATGATTTACTCTTTGACTGTTGAATGATAGAACCCCTTACACCATTAGCGGCATGGTATCCAGTAGGAGTTGAATCTGATTGATCTAAAATTGCTGGGCGAGGTAAATTTGGTATTTACTTGTACAAAGTTCCAGATTGTAAATAGACAAGGTCTAAATACTGGGCACAAGAAATCACCTTCTCTTCCATTACAACACCTCCTTTGGAAACATCTTCCGTAATATCAGGAAGTAAAGACTCTGTGAACCATTATGCTAATATTTGGTCTAGAATATAAACTTTGACTAAACATCGTCTACGCCTCCATTCACGTATATGATCAGAAATATAAGTAGACATAGATAGTTTCAATGAAGTCAAAAGTTTGGTACCAGTGTCATATCAAGTGGGAAACTAAAAATGTCTCAAAATGTTGTTGCTAAAGAGTTGAAATTATGGAAAGAGGCACATGGTAACTCAATGTACCATTTTGCTGCCAAACCTATAAAAGTTTGTTGGAAAAGGCATAATTTGATATAATCATCAATTAATGAATTCGAATAACACCATAATGATATGTCATGACATGATTTGATGGATCCTCTCTTGATTTTACTTCAAATTTCAGTATATCACTTGGTAGTTTGGTAGGATTTTCCAGCCAAAATGTATAATAATAGATAGGACCATTCGTAAGTTGAGACAAATTTGATAAGTCTAAAGTTTCTATAAAAGGTAACTACCAGTGAAAGTCTTGAGGTGGATATCGATAACCTTGTGGGTCAAGTCCAACTCCTAGAGGAGGATATTTAGGATATCCTGGAATATCTTGAGCGGTTGGTATTTGCGTCCCTCTAGGGTAACTAGGGTGAGAGATACCGGGTTGAGGTTGATATGGAAGTTGAAAAGTATGACTAGGATATGGTTGACTTTGCAAAGGTTGATTTTGATATGATTGACCATGTACCATCTAAATTAGATAAAGCCAACCTTGCACAGGTTGACCTTGAAAAAGTTGTCCAACAACATTTTTACCTTGAACAGGCTGTCCTTGAAAATGTTGACTTTGATAGAGTTTTTGAAATGATGCTATGCTAGGTTTTCCAAAAGTAGGACCAATTTATAAGCAAATGCTTGAGGTATAATTTGTGCAGGTTGTTGAACCAATATTTTAGTTGTAGCTTGCAAATTCATTTATGGTATAGATTGGATAGGCATTTGAGGTATACTTGGAACCAATTGCTGAACAATTGTTTGAACAATAGGCTGGAAAAATGTTTGAGGACTACTCTGAACAAGCTGCTGAATAGACACTTTTGGAGTTCCTTGAATAGAATTTTGTGGAATTCCTTGGACAGGCTGTTGGAAAAGTGTTTACTGAATTCCTTGGTCAGGCTGCTAGATATATGTTTTCAGAATTCCCTGGATAGGCTACTAGACAAGTGTTTTTGTAATACCTTGAAAAGGAATTTGTGGCATGGATTGTCCAGTAGGATGAACAGGTTGATAAACATGAATTTGTGGAGAAACTTGAACACACTGTGAATATAAGATGAGTTCCAAATAGTATTCATTCTAGGATAAGGAACACCAAATAAAGGTTGAGATATGACAGGATGACTTGGACCAACCTAAGGTATCTAACCAAAATCTGTATAAGTTCCGAGAAGAGGTTGTCCTAAAATTGTAGGATACATTGTGACAACAGGTTTTCCTCCAGGTGGAGGAAAAGATGGTTGGCCCCCAAGGGGACAGTAAGTACCAGTTGGGGTTACTTGAGGATTATTTGTATTACCATATATCATATTAACATATTGGTCTAATTCCAAGGGTATTTCAGGCATATAAGTCATGCCTTCAGAAGTACTCTATATAGTGTCTATAGATGAGAGCTAGATAAACTAGATGGCCAAGTAGAAACTTGAGGAGAAGGAGTAGCTCCCAAAAAAGTTCCAGAAAGTGACTGGTACCCAGTGGGCACTGAAGGACCACCATATAGTAAAGAATCTTGAGATCTTGCATACATAGAAGTTTCAATAGCTTGGCCTATAGTATTTTTTGACATATTTGGTCTAGGTGAAAAATATGAAATGGGTGTGTAAAGGAGGAAGAGGTTGACCTAAATAATTCATGGGGGTAAAATACCAAGGATTTGGTCGAAAAGGATGAAAAGGAACTCCTAGAAAAACTGGTGGATCACCAATAGTAACAAGAGTATGTGGTGATTCTTCCTCCTCTCCTTAAAAAATCTCTTCAATACTTATAAATCTCTTCAATACTTATAATGCCAGGAGGTAAACTAGTGGTAATTGTAGTCTTCCTTCGAGGTGAAATCGGTGTAGGAGTAGGGGCTATAACAGTTGAAGGTGATTCAGGCTTAGAAGTATTGGATTTAGGTTACTCAATGTTTCATTCAGTTAGTTCTCTATTTTAAATTTCTTCGATATCAGATTCTCCTTGAATAATCTCAGTAACTTTAGGTCTAGAATGAACTATAATTGATTCACTTCTGTGTGGTTGAATCGGTTAAGTTTCTATTGTTTATGATTCTACTATTCCAGATATCTTAGGTTGATCCGAGGTTCTAGATGTTGTTTATTTCAATCTCTCTACTTTTTTCTTCTCCAATTGATTGTGTACTCAGGGGGTAAACCCTGCATTCTACGTGAATGCTTTGGTAAATCCACCATGATGAATTTTATTTAAGGTGTATTCCAATTATATTTAATCAAATAAATAACAAAAAATAAAAAGGGTAACTAGGTATCGAGGATTACTAAGCCATTGTGAATTGTCATATACTACCTTGGTAAACTAAGGAATTACGTATGAGCATGAAATCTACCTGAATGTTGTGTTTAGTGTATCACAAATGAAAAAGTGGTCAACTCAGTTACTTATGGATGGTATGCAACCTAGAAGGGGGCCTCCAAAATATACTCGAGGTACGTGGAGGTACAATATGTGTTAGCATTGTCTAATGTGAGCCTGTATGATAGGAAGAATCCCCATATACTTTTCATACATGGAACATCGTCTGATATACCCAAGTGCACATGGAGAACGTTCCCATATACTTATGTACATGGAATACTGACTACCCGCATAATGTGCAATAAACAAGAAATGATAACTGCTATGTTTATGGATGCCATAATAGGTCCTCTAACCTCGAACCACTATCTTTGGTTAATGAAAAATTTGATTGATTTTATACTCCTTTTTGATTAAATTCATTTCAATAGATGTGGTGTACATGATATCAGTTTTCACCTCCAATCCTAATGCAACAAATATGCATATATGAAGCTTTCGCTTCAATGAATTTCTAGCTATGGTAAAGAGATAGTCTTTCTGATTTTCAAGAAAAATAAAAAATTCCTAATCTCACCATATTTCCTTTCAAGAATGCAAAAGTTTTCACTTTCAAATTGACCCAAATATAGAAACTTAACTTTGAATTCCAATTCACCCAAAAACTCAAAATTCTTTTAACATACAACACCTAAACTTGTTCAAAATACAGGAACAAAAATCAACTAAAACTTAAAATGAATATTTTAAAATGAATGCTATAAAAATAAGACTGTCATCTTCCCAAATTATGATTATGAAATGCTTCACTACCAACAAGAATAACAACTGTGTATTTCAATTTCACCAAAGGAAGCAATTCTACAAGCGAAACATACTTAACTTTGAAAAACACTATCTTTCATTATCATAATGATATTTTACAAACAGGTAAAACAAATGTTGAATATGATTTCTTTAAGAGAAGGAAGACATGAAAAAACTATCTCAACAACTACCATTCTCTCTTTTGATAAAGAAACAAGCTACTAGATCAACTTCAAACCCTAATTTGCAAAGACAAAGAGTTTTTCAAAAGGACAATCTACAACATCCAACTGAAGGGAAACAAACTTTCCAGGAATGTAAATAGATCCAATAGAGCATAGAAATAATTTTGTTTTTGGATTTAATAATAAAAAACCCTAATGTTTAAAAAATTCCAAAGACTTGTGTAGGCAATCAATTCAGTTCAGTGCATAACCGCACTGTTGCTAAAGAAAAAGTGCGCAAAAATACACTTTGTTGGTAAAGAGGAAATGCAAAAACCAAGAAAACTTAAGAAAAATAAAAAATCATGCCCAAAATCTACAAGCTTAATCTTTCAAGTTCCAAAACACATTCATTTCAGGTTACAGAAAGCAATCAAATGTTACAGGAGAATATAATGAAGAGAAAATTGATCCCCATTATGGTCACAAATTTGTTATGGCAGACAAATCACTACTGCGGACAAGAGCAATCTCCCTAGAGTCAGAAAAGATCTAGTAACAAATAGAAAAATGCTTGCTAACTTTCCCTAATTCATAATTGAAGAATGAAGTGTGATGTATGCAAGGGCCTCTTACCTTTTCTACAAAATGATTGTGAAAGTCCTTCCGATGCTTTCAAAAGAATTTCGTTGCTGCTTCAAAGGAAGATCTGCTTGAACATAAACAAACAAGGCATAGAAGCACAAAGTAGATGAAGGTAAAACACATCATGAATAGAGATCACAATATAGCATAAATCACCAATTAAACCAATATTCCATTATAAACCATGCAAAGGATCAAGGATCTTTGCAAAGAGCATTGGAAGAGATGCAAGTAGGAAACAAAATTGCCTTTATTAAATATTGAACAAAAAGAAGCATTACAAAATTTTCCTTGATGATGTATGCCTCTTCTCAATGGCATCCAATCTTATCCTTAGATGACAAGCTTTCCAACCTTATTCCAAAAACATAAGTTTACATTCAAAAGTTCTTCTTAGCCCTCTTGTCTATGTTGAATTTATAGGCAAAGAGGAGGAGGTTTGAGATCCTCTTCTCAAGGGATGAGATCCTCAAAAGGACGGATTAGGGTTCCAAAAAGAAAGGGAGTTTTCTCCATTAACAAAGGGATGATGCCTAAGTATGTAGAAGCTCGAAGCTTTCAGTTGGGAAATATTCCTCCAACAAATCTTGTAAATCACTTTTTATTTTTAGTTACGTTAAGCTATTTGTGTAGTTCATAGTGGAAGACAGAGTACAAATTTGCGTTGTCCATAATGGTAAGATTTGCATCTGCATAGAATATGGATAGGGAACCTTGCAAGTGCTAAAAATTGGGTTTTTGGACCATGTAATCCAAAATTCTTGTTGTCTTTGTGATTGTTTTGCTTCTAACATTGTAGGGGAATGCTTTGGAATACTTCAACGGATAGTGAAAGATATGGATTGGTGGTCATTTTACTAATGGTGAAAAAATGATGTGTAACACTCAAACAAAACTTTCCTCATGAAGATCATCTCTTGGAATATAAGGGGCTTGAAAAATCCCTCGAAGAACCATCTTCTTCGTAGGAATATCTAGCAGGACCTTCCTACAATCCTACACATTCAAGAAACAAAGTGTTCCAACATACAATTAGCTTCCATACTCTCCAAGATTTGGATGTAAGAAAAAATCCTTGCAGTGGATGCAGAGGGAGTTTCAGGTGGACTTAGAATCGCCTAGAACCTCGCCATTATAGGTATGGAACCCCTCTCTTCTCACCTTGACATTCTTACCTTATATTTCTACCTCCTAGGCACCAACCTTCGAGGCACGATCTCTAATGTTTATGGACCTCAAGCACCTTCTAAAAAACATGAGATGTTGGAATACCTATCCAACCTGAAAACCCATATTGCTATATATTTTTACTTGTATATTCAACAACTTATGTGATATGCTAAAATAAAAGAAAAGAATCTCATCTACTCTTCAACAGAGACCAAAATTGATTGATGAAAACACTAAGAAGGAAAGGAAGAATTTGAATCGCACATAACACAATAATTCTCTTGGAAAGCAACTTCTCAAAACCTCAAGTATCTATATTTCATTAACCAAAAGATTTGAGAATAAAATACAATGCTTTTTCAACCCGAACAATTCATGCATACGTACGATCTCACTCTCTGCTTCACAAACCATCTCAAGCAAACACTTAGCAAATTCTATTGGCTTCCAAGCCCCTACTTCCTTGCACAATTCCTGAGAGAATTAGCCCATATTTAATTGGGAAATTCCCCACTCATGACTATGCAATCCATCATAGGAATTCTACTGATTGCATGCACCATCTGTGCAACTCAAAAAATTATACAATTGATAGTACATTGTCCTTGAAATCTAATCTCAACTGGGTCTTCCTCTGAACTAACATGGATGAGTTATTTATGAGTGAAAATTCAATTAACTAGCAAAGCAGTGAAGCTAAACTAAAGCTGATCCCCACTATTAGACTTCCTATTAGTTCCTCCAACAATTTGAACTAGTTTAACTGACTCTAACTCAGTTAGACTGAGTTAATTATTTACAACTCAAAAGAAATCAACCTAGAACCCTAAAATTTAGGAATCACTCTACATGAATCTAGATAGACTTCCAACTCAAATTTACTGATCCAACTAGATCAAATTAGCTTAGTTAACTATTACAAGTTGCTATGAGAATATAATTTCGATTTAATTCCTAATTTAATTCAAGGACAAATTAAATTAGGATTTCTTGTTGCTATTTTTAACACTCCCTCTCAATAAGAAAATTGATTAACTTCTACCTCGATCCTGCCTTTGTGAAACTCTAATTTTCATCTTGACAAGGCTTTTGTCAAAATACTTGCATCTTGCTCGTATGTGGGAATGTACTCTAGCAACATGATTCTCCTCTGCACATAATCTCGAAGATGATGATACCAAATATCAATATGCTTGGACCAATCATGAAAAACTAGATTCTTAGAGAGTTTGATACAACTCTGATTATCACAATAAATCACAGTTGGATCCATCTGTCGACCAAACAAACCAACAAGAATATTCCTCATATGGATAGCCTCACAATCTACTTGAATAACAACCATGTACTCTTCTTCTGCTGAACTGAGTACAACTGATCTCTGTTTCTCGTTGTACCAAGAAATAATTGCTGACCCAATACTAAATATCCTACCTGATGTGCTCTTCCTTTCGGATGGATTCGTTGCCCAATTTGCATTAGTGAAGCCTTGAAGCTTCACTCCCTCAGTTCGTCTATACCAAAGACAAAATTGAGTAGTGCCTCTGAGGCATCTCAACACATGTTTGGCTACCTTCCAATACAGTTTTGTTGGCTTAACCATAGCTTGAATAAGCTGGTTAAATGCATAACACATGCCCGATCATGTGTTCACCACATACATGAGTGAACCCACAAGATGTCGATAAATAGTAGCCTCCACCACTTCACTTGAAGTAGCATCCTCCTTCCTCCAGCTACCAGCTAGAGGAGTCTCCATGTGTTTACTGCTCTCCATGTGGAACTTCTTCAATATCTTGTTGGCATACTTTCCTTGAGAGACAAACAGTTCCTCATCTCCTTTCCATACTTTCATCCCCAGAAAATAGTGCATGAGCCCCAAGTCCTTCATTTCGAACTCTCTTGCAAGATCCTGTTTGCAAGACTTGATAAATTTATCATCACCTGTTAGAATCAAATTGTCGACATATAAAACAATAATCAACAATTTACCTTCAACCACAATATGGTAAAGGTTCACATCTACTTCACTTTTGGTGAAGCCCAACCCGGTGAAATATCTATCGATCCTGGTGTAGCAAGCACAAGGTGCTTGTTTCAATCCATACAATGCTCACTTGAGTCTACAGACATGCGACTCTTTGTTGAAGGTCTCAAATCCTTGAGGCTGCTCAATATACACCTCTTCCTTAATCATGTCACTGAGGAATGTTGTATTTACATCCATCCGATGTATCTTCCATCCCATCTATGTTGACAGTGCTAGAATGGATATGATTGATGAGCACCTTGCTACAGGAGCAAAAGTCTCATTGTAATCAATCCCTCCACTTGAAAGAACCCTCTGGCCACAAACCTAGCTTTGGGTTTCTCCACACTACCATCGACTGCATGCTTTACCTTGTAAATCCATCTGGAACTCACCACTGACTTGTTTGCTAGTCTTGGGACGACTTCCCAAAAACTTTTCCTAATAATGGACTCATACTCTCCTCAACCATGACATCAACCCAAACTGGTTGCTGCACTGCTTCCTCAAAAGAGGATGGATCAATCTCTAGACTCTCGCTCGTCAGGGCCATGTAGCAAGTGTACCTCTATGGTGACCTACTATGCCCGCGCTATGATGTGGGTGCTCCCACATTATCTCTAGCAACATGTAATAACCTGTCAACCTCTCTGGTGCGCTTTCTCCCATCTCTGGAAGACTCTACATGAGTGGGTGTTTCCACTCCCTACTCCTCTGCATTTGGCTGCTCCACATCATCATGAGGTTCCTCCTTTGGAGCTAAAATCTCCTCAAGCACATGTAACTAAAGCTACCTCTCAAGAGAACATCTCATGGCCTTCTCTTCATCGAACTTCACATCTCTGCGAACCACTGTCATCCTATTGGTTGGTAGGTACACCTGATAGATTTGAGGTGTATTAGTGTACCCCACAAATATGCCCAACTCAACTGTTAGATCTAGATTTTTTCGTGCATCTTTGTTAATATGGTAGTAGACTGACAAACCAAAGATCTTGAAGTGTGCCACATCTAGTTTCTTCCCTGAAAAATCCTCTTCCAATGTACTCATCCCAAGAATTCGACGAGGGCTTCTGTTATGCAAATAAACAATCGTGTTGCATGTTTCAACCCACAAGTGTAGTGGTAGGCCCTGATCATGCAACATCTCCCGTGCCACTCCCACAATACTTTTGTTCTTCCTTTCAGCCACCCCATTCTGCTATGGGTTATGAGGTGCTATCAACTCCTGTCGAATGCTTTCTGATGCACATAATTTTTTGAACTCATTCGATACATACTCTCCACCGTTATCGCTTATGAGAGCTTGATCTGAATTTAAACATGAACGCAACAAATTATAGCTATAACCATAAATACATAGATGTAGCAGAAATAACACTTCCTTTCATTAATATAAAAAAATGAAATATGCTTACAAACATAATGGAAATGAGACTACCTCCGACGATGGTAGCTTATCTCTGAGAAGAGATGCGGTGGCTACATGCCTTTGAACTGAGTTTCAATGAGGCTCAAGGGCCCTTGTATTATTGAACAATAAGATAAAAACCTAAACAACCAAAACCATAACCCCAGATGTAACACTAAGAGTTTATGGGCCCTGTTGGGGTTAGTTGGGCAACCAACTTCCCAGGGTCGTAACTTGGTCATATTATCTCCGTTTGATGTGCATGATACCTCGTTGGAAAGACCTCTTCGAATACTACTAAAAACATGATTTCAATGAAATAAAATAGAATTATATTGCCAAAAAAACATCGTTTAGGGCCTCAAAATGACTCCGGAAGTTCAGAACCAGAAAAAATTGCCAAATATATTAAACTGTGCTACAATTAAGGAAACTGAAAAAAAATTGACAGAACAATGATGGGGGTCCAAGTGGAATAAGAGAGTGGCCACCAATATCCACCTAAATCATTCCTCCTCCCTTAGGAAGCAATGGTCTCCATTGCGTTGAGTTCCTCCATGAGATGAGGAAACTTATGTTGAACTTGGTCCCTAGTGAGCCATTTTCCTTGGTGCAGGAGTTGGCTGACTTTGACAACTTGATACAGTTGGATCTTCTGTTGGCGAGTGTTCTTGATCTACGTGTCCATGATCCAATCAGTTGCATCTTGTTCCATGCAGTTTGGATTTAACTCTGTTGGTGTGAGCTGTTATGCAATGTCAGATGTGTCCAATAATGGTGGAAAGTATGGTCGAAGGTGATCCACATTGAACACTAGGTGCAGGCCAAGGAATGGGGGAATGTTGATCTCAAAAGAATTATCTCCCACAACCTTGGTGATGGTTTATGGCCCATATCAAAGTAGGCGAATCTTGCGATGGGGCCCAACGAGGTGTTCCTTCTAAAATGTAGCCAAAATTTGTCGCCCACTTGGAACTTGTGTGGTACCTGATGCTGATCATGTCACTGCTTGTAATTAGCATTGTATTTGTCTAATATGTCATGGACCTATTGGTGTATGTGTTGAATTTGCTCAATGAAGCTATTTGCCTTGTCTACTTTGGACTGGACATGAGCCGAATCTACCTGAGTCACTGCAAATGGTATGGCCACATCAATGGGACATAGTGGTTGGAATCCCAAGGCCACCTGAAAAGGGCTGTGGCTAGTCAAGTTTTGGAGAGCCTGATTGTAGCTATGCTAGACATAGGGGAGGCTCTCATCCCATGTGCATGGATGCTTTGATTTTTACTTTCACAAAATGTGTAAGATCATCTTGTTGACGACCTCTATTTGGCCATCAATTTGGGGATGGAAAGCTGTGGACTTAGTGAGCTTGGTGTCCAATATCGACTAGAGATTGGACCAAAATGTACTGAGGAACCTCTTGTTCCAATCTGAGATGATACACTGTGGGATCCCAGAGTGTACCCATACTCATTCAAAGAAGAGTTTAGTAGTGGCTTTTGCTATGATACTCTTCTTGTAGCCCGCCATAATAGCGATCTTCGAGAATTTGTCGACGACCGCAAAAACATAGTCATTGACATGCTTAGTAGAAGGAAGGCTTGACATGTAATCCATGGAGATGGATTCCCAAGGTCGACTAGGGGTAGGAAATGGAGTATAGATACCTTGCTTCTTGATGGTTGATTTGGAAATGACGCAGACAGTGCAGGATCTGATGTACTTACCGACATCCTGTTGAAGATTCGGCCAATAGAAATACTTCTACAGTACTACCATGATTTTCTTGACCATGAAATGCCTAGGGGCTTGACTGTAGTGCGCTTCCCAAATCATCTTTACACGCTCACTTGAAGGAACACAAAGGTGTCCTAGATGGGATAACAAAGCATCCTAGAGGTGAAAATCTAGACCTTGCTAACCCTCCAAGAGCGTATGGTATGTGTGGCTGAATTCTTGGTTACTTTTGTAGAGAAGTGGCCAATCAGAAGTCTCGGGCTCATAAGAGTTGAGCAAGGTGGTTAATGCCATGATCGGTGGCTGACTGAGGTAGTTTGCAACATTATTTGTGCTGACCTTCTTGTACTTGATATTCAAATGGAACTATTGCAGGTATGTGGACCACTTATGATGGCGATCATTCAACAACTTACCTTGCATATGTATGAATTACAAGGCTCAATGGTTTGTGTGGATGACTGTTTCCTTCCCCAAAATGTAATGCTTCCATTGTTGGCATGCTTGCACAATGGAATACATCTCTTTGTCATAAGTGGGATACTTCCAGACTCTATTTGAAAGTGTCTCACTATGATATGCCACTGGATGCCCCTGTTGAGTAAGGACTGCCCCAATAGCATAGTCAGAGGCATTTGTCTCGATCTCAAATGGTTGTCGCAAGTTTGGTAATGTGAGAACTAATGCAGAGCAGAGGTGATGTTTTAACTTTGTGAATGCCTTCTATTGAGATTCAGACCAAAAGAATTTTTCTTTTGCTCCTCCTTTGGTGACTTGACTCAAGGGCCAAGTGATATGAGAGAACCCCAACATGAACCTGTGGTAGAAATTGGCAAGACCCAGAAAGCTACAGAGCTCTGTCAGAGTGGTTGGGCTATCCAATCCCAAATGAATTGGATCTTGGTTGGATCCACATGCACCCCTTGTTCATCAATAATGTATCCCAGATACTGAACTTGAGTCATGCCAAAAGTACATTTCTCCAAGTTGGCACACAACTTGTGTTGCCTTAATGTTTGGAGAACCTATCGGATGTGGTGGAGATGCTCTTCCCAAATTTGGCTGAAGATCAAGATGTCATCCAAATATACCACTACAAATGAGTTGGTGAATGGCCACAAGATGACATCCATTAACCTCATGAAGGTTGTAGGAGCATTCGTCAACCCGAAAGGCATAACCAACCATTCGAAAAGGCCCTCCATGGCTTTGAAGGTAGTCTTCCACACATCAGAGGGTTTGATTGGTACCTGGTGATATCCAGACTTCAAGTCGATCTTGCTGAAATATTCCCCCCCTTGAGTTGGTCCAGAAGGTCATCAATCCGTGGGATCAGGTACCTATTCCAGACAGTGATCTTGTTCAGTGCTCGATAGTTAATACAGAGTCTCCAAGTCCCATCCTTCTTCTGTACCAACACAATCGGGCTCCCATAGGGCGATGAACTTGGCTGAATGTGACCTTTTTGTAGTAACTTATGAATTTTCCTCTTGATTTCAGCGTTCTCTAGAATGGAGCACCGATAGATTGGTCCATTGGGTAATGATGCACCTGGGATCAGATCTATGGAGTGCTTGACCTAACAGTGCAAAGGAACCCCTACAGGGGAGGTGAAGATGTCATCGTACTCCTCCACAAACTTGTCCATATGTTGTTGTCATGTAGAGGGGCCTTGTATGGAGGTCCTGGCCACCGTCTTCTTCTTTCCTTGAGGGCATATCATCAGGAAAACAAATTTCCTAGTTTTTGAAATGAGCTGACTGCATTGTTTTACAGTAACCAGAGAGATGGTGGTAGGCGGTGTTACCTTTGGTATCCTGTACAACTTATTTCCTAATGTAACAATAACAATGCGAGGCCTTGACTCATACACAACATTTCGCTTCCACAAGTATGGTTGGCCTAATAATACATCACAAACATCAAGGGGAGAAACGTCACATAATACCTCATCTGTGAAGGGCTTGATGCTATATGGAAGGCAACATTGTTGGCTCATGTGCAGATCTCGTCCTTGGTGAAGCCACCTGATGGTGTATGGTTGTGGGTGTGCTATGGTTGGTAAGCTTAGCGGTTTCATGAAATTTGCCGAAATGAGGTTCTTTTGGCTCCCTCTATGGACAATGAACTCTACCAGGGAACCCTTTACCCACATTTGGGAATGGAAGAGACGCTCCTCCTCCTCTAGATATTCTAGTTCCTCCTTTTGGATCTTTGTGGCGACGACTATGGCATTGGGCTCCACATCAATAATTTGTTTCCCTTTTTCATTCCCCTTGTTGTGTTCTGACTCAGAGTCAGAACATGCATCTGATTCTGAAGCCTTCAGCTCAACCACCAGTGATTGCTTGGCTCGACACTCGTGTTGTGGGTGGATCTCTTATGGAACTCACACCACTTTCCCGTGTCCTTCTTCGGCTTCACAGTGTTGTGATTTTCTTGTGGCCTTGGAGGGTTTTCCTGGGCCATCCCACCTTGGATGTTTCCTTTTTCTGCGGTTTCGGGGCACCTTTCCCTTGCTTTGGATTCATACATCCAAAGTCTCGTTTCTTTTGTTTAAACTTCTGCTCGATCTTGACAACATATTGGTATGCTGTGCTGTGTGAGGAGATGTCCAAGAACTCCATCTCATCCTGGATGTATCTATGTAGGTAGCTTTGGTACTTGAGTACCAAATGTTTCTCAGAATCCTTGATACCCAACTTCGTGCAAAGGGTATGAAAAAAATTGGTAAACTCTGGCACATCTTGGTCCCTTCCCTGCTGCAGTGTGGCCCACTTTATGTATTTGTCCTCGTAGCTTCTGACAGGGAAATACTACTCTTTGATGGTGTCCTGGAATGAATTCCAAGTGGGAGAAACTCAAAACAGTGAGGTTGTACTTTCATCCTTCTGCTCGCAATAGGTTTCCCACCAGTCCTTGACATGGGGGGCGACTTTGAGAAGAGAAAAAGTAATATTTTCTCAGCTGGAAAAATCATGAATAGAAAAATATCCTTCTAGCAGATTCAACCATTTATCTACGACGCATGCATCTATTTGGCCCTCAAATATGTGAATGTCAAAGTTTACTTGTACCTTAAAATGTGTGGAACCTCCAAAGTGGCTGTTGGACGTGGATGTGCTGCCGATGGGCAACCATTGAAGGATTTGGGCCAAGTTATCCATCATCAAGTTCCTTTGTTTCTCAAGGGTCTCCTTGAGCAATATGTTGATAGGATCTCCTACTCCCTCATCTTTCTTTTCTTCCCACATGGGAGGTTGTCAGGATTTACGAGGCTGGTCTTGCAAATGTTCGACCAGTTCGAGCTCTAACTCCTTATATCCCAACCTAGTTGGGGACATGCAAAGAAAAACAAAGAAAGAGCAGACCTCTATGATACCACTGATGCAAATTTAAACAGGAGTGCAACAAATTACATATATAACCATAAATATAGATATGCAAGAGAAATAACACTTCCTTTCATTAATATCAAATAATGAAATATGCTTACAAACAGAATGGAAATGAGACTAGCTCGGGTGATGATAGCTTATCTTTGAGAAGAGATGCGGCAGCTACATGCCTCTGAACTAAGTTACAATGAGGCTTAAGGGCCTTTTTATTATTGAACAATAAGAGAAAACCCTAAACAACCAAAACCCTAACATGAGGAGATGTAACACCAAGAGTTTATGGGCCCCATTGGGGTTAGTTGGGCATCCAAATTCCCGGGGTTGTAACTTGGTCATATTATCTCTGTTTGACATGCATGATACCTCGTTGGAAAGATATCTCCAAGGAAACTAACTAAAAACACAATTTCAATGAAATCGCCCAAAGCTATATTGCCAAAAAAACGTCGTTTAGGGCCTCAAAATGGCTCCGGAAGTTCAGAACCCAAAAAAACTGCCAAAAATAGTAAAGTGTGCTACAATTAAGGAAATTGAAAAAAAATAATAAAACAATGGTGGGGGTTCAAGTGGAATAGGCAGGTGGCCACCAGAATCCACTTGGATCAGAGCTTTAACTTTCCTACCATTATCTTTCTTGACAAGTGATTTAAATTCACAAAACTTTGTGAACATTTGATCTTTATTCTACATGAAGAAAATGCAAGATTTACGAGAAAAACCATCAAAAATATTACATAAAACATGTTCTTGGTCATCGATGCTATCGACAACGATCCTCACACATCTGAGTGAACTTGATTAAGAATCGCTTGTGATCTACTATCCTTTTCATGAAAGGAAACTTTGGTGTACTTCCCCAACGTACACCCTTTGCATGTGTCTCTCTTCTCTAGTGTACCCTTGGGAAGCCTTGTAGAAATTTGTTGCAAGATCTTCAAAGTTTCATGATGCAAGTGACCCAATGTCCTGTGCCCCAACTCATTGATGTCTCAGCTCTTCACCTTCTCTTCTTTAGTGCTCAAAGCAACACAATCTTCTACCTCCCATTTGTAGATGTTCTTCACTCGAATCCCTATCCGCTTCACCTGTCCTGTGGCTATGTGACGAAGGAATGCCTTTCCCTTACTAAATATCACATCATAGCCTCTATCCTCCAACATGGCAACAAAACCAATTTCTTATTCAAACCTAGAACATACATAACATCTCGCAAAGTGAGGGGAGAACCAGACTCCCTCTAAAAGGTAACTATACCAATGACGGTTCCATCATCGCCTATCTTTATATGCATTTGGAGATCCTTCTCCTCTAAGTTACTGAAGATCTCTTTGTATTGGTCATATGGAATGAAGCTCCATTGTCTAGGTACCACACACTACCCGTCATCGATGACACCATACAAGCGATGAGGGTAAAATCTAGTTAGAACTATGAAGCAAGAGCTTCACCTGCTGCTCCTCCTAAGGGCTTCTTACCAGCCTTCTTGTGCGGACACTTTATGGCAAAGTGTCCCAGATTGTGATAATGAAAACACTTAATTTTCAACATTTCCTTCTTCTTTTTGCCCTAGCAAGAATGTGATTTGGAATGGGATGAATTCCCCTTCCCTTTCTTTTCCTTACCAGCTAAGGCACAATTCTCCTCATCATCATGCTTTGATGAGGATTAGCCTATGGTGTTCCGCCAAATCTCTTCCTGTACCAAGTCAGACCACAATTTCTCCCACTCTCGTAGCTTCTCCCTCCCATTAACTAAGTCCTGGTAACTATGCCAGCTCTTGGGAAGTCCTAGAAGTTCTAGGTTCACTAGATCATATTTGGCAACAGTAATCGTGACACTTCCAAGATCATCCCAACAATGGGTGAAATTGGTCAAGTAATTTAGAATTGAGTCACCCTTCTACATCTTGATCTTTCTGAGTTTGTCCTTCATTTCCAGCTTCCCGAATTCACTGCTATTTTGAAATAGGTCTATCAATTCCATCCATATTGCAAATGGATTTCCTTAACGCGAAGATTCAAGACAATATGATCTAGAGCTCCTTCTAGGATAATCCCTGCCATATTTTCCACACACTTTCTCCATTAATCCAGATATTTAGCATCAGATGTTGGAGGCTTCAGAATATCATGATCTATGAATTCCTTTAGCCTGTTGTCTTCCAACGTTGCCTCCATCCCGTCCTTGCAAGATATGTAATTCAAGGTTCCCTCCAGGGTATACTCAAGTCTCAAACCGTATAATGACATCCTGCTGACTCTGAAGTATGAACCTGCAAATTCGATTTAACCTGCACAACAAACTTGTATTCTTCTCTTTTATAATGTCTCTAGCTCTGATACCATGTATATTTTTACTTGTAGATTCAAAAACTTATGTGATATGCTAAAACAAAAGATAAGAATCTACTCTAATCATCAATGGAAACCAAAATTGATTGATGAAAACACTAAGCAGAAAAGGAAAGGTTATTTTTCCCAGGAAAAAAATTCGTAATTTCCATTATATAAATATTAAATTACATGTTGTAATAGCTGCATATGCGTCATATGCCAAAATGTGGTCATATCACCACTCGATCAAGTCATACAAAAATATGAGTGTTCATCAGTTTAAAACATAAATGTATAACTAATAAGAGCAAAATAGTATCTCTGTATGAGAACCTGAAAGGTTGTAGAGTTCTGTCCTAAACTGGAAAAAATAAAATCATGGAGACTCAACATCATTATGATGAAGCTCAATAAACAACCTGTGGTAGTATTGAAAAATATCCTGACCCTGATGCTCTAGTATCATCCATTGCCCACGAGGCTGTTGCGCTGCTTCTTTGGAAAGACTGTTAGAAATCTGGTTCCTTCCCTGTAAATGTGATTACAAACAATGGAGTCAAATTGAGCCTTTAATGAGATGATCTCATACACTAGATTCCATAAGCATGTGCACGTGGCATTGTGACTGCAAGTTGAACCAATTAATGACAAGTTTTGAATCTCCAAAAATTTGAAGTTGACGACATTGCTTTTCTATTGAAAAAATAAGAAGTCTCAGACTACTAAGTTTTTCAAAGTTGTTTTTTCTTGTGCCAAGGCCCATCTTAACTTTGAAAAATGGTTCTTTGTAAGGTACAATATGGATCCACCACCACAACTAGTATTTTGTACCGAACCTTCAAAACAGGCCCAAGGGATTGATTTATCAATAGATTTAGGGGATATATTGCGAGTGCAAAGTGGGTGATCATCCTCCAAAATTAAGTTGTATAACACCTAGATGTGTGCACAAGAGATATTCCAGTCAGGTGATGTGTCTTGGAAAATATATTTATTCCATACTAGCCAGATTCCCTAGTAGACCAACAATGGAATATTACGAAGTTTCTGAGGGTGTGTCGAGTGCCACCATGATTCCCAAGCCTTGGGGAGATTTTTGCCATGCCACCTAATGTTGACATTTAAAGACAAATAGATTTGGTTCCATATGTGTTGTACTACATGAAATAATAAGAAAATATGATCAACAGATTCGGTATTGTTCTTGCATAGGCAACATCTGGAAGGGCCATATTGTGCTCTCCGTTGAAGGTTGTCCTCAGTTGGCACCTTGTTACATAACATACACCTCATAAATAACTTCGATTTTGCTGGAGCATGGAGCTTCCATAGTAATCACCACCACCACTACTTGTGTTCCCACTCATGATACGAATATATGAAGAGGTATCCTTCCTTGGGAGTGTATCTACCATGAGCTGATATGGCCCAAATCAACTCATCCTCCCGATCAAAGATACTAACATGAGATTATGTGAGTGCATTAATATATGAAATCCAATCGTGTCTCCACTGATTCAAGATCAATAAGTCCTGTTCTGATCTCCATGATTGTCTAAATATTGAGGATTTGTCAGGATCTGTCACTTGTGAGAGAAAAAAGATGCCAATTGAGTCTAGAAACTATGTAAGTCCTTATGGAAGGGTGTGGGCAATGCCATACCCTAACTATGCACCTCTTCCAATGAATACCAACTTGCCTAATCCAATATGCTAGGTTAGACCTTGTTTAATGATGGATATGGAATTTAAGACAACCTTCCAGAAGGTAGAGATATTTTTTTTAGTTCTGATCGGGCTGTGAAACCAATCCAATATGGAGAGGGGGTAGATATATTTTCCATATACCACATATTTCCACAAACTGTTGGTATTGAGTAACTACCATCTTAGTTTGGTAGCAAGAGCTTTAGAGAAGTATGTAAGATTTTTCATCCTCCATCCACCCCAGTTCCTGGGTCTGGCAATCCGATCCCACTTAATCTATGTGAATGTCTTTCCCTCTTTGTTGCCACGCCACAAGTATCTACAAAAAATATGTTGAAATCTCCTCATGATGCCTTTTGGGATTCATGCTAAAGCCATCCAATACACCAGGATGACTTCCAAAACTAACTTGATGAGCACTAGCCTCCCTACTCTAGAAAGCCAACAATTGTACCAAGTGTTAATTCTGGCCTCAATCTTGGCCACTAGCCATATCCAATATGCAATTAGGTATTTATTGTGCTTGAGCCGGAATCCTAGATATTTGAGCCCTTCTTCCAATGCCAACTTCCTAAAGGGAAATTTATGTTGTGCTAAAATGTTCTCCTATTGTGATAAAATTTCCACTATAATGGTGGGTTTGTTGTGATTGGATTTCATACCCGTTGCCTTGCAAAATATTGAAATTATATTTCGAAACACACCAAATCATGAGTGTACCATCAAGAAAAATGAGGACATTGTCAACAAATAGTAGATAAGATATGTTAGTGGAGTCAACTAATAGTACCCCTCTAAGGTTGCATTGGATCTAGTTTCAGATATAAGTCGACTCAGTCCTTCCATAACAAGGAGAAATAGAAAGGGCGATAATGGACACCCCTCTTGGAGGCCTCGTTCAACATGGAAAAAATTTGATGTAGCTCCATTGATCAAAATTCTATAGGAGGCTGAGGTTATACAACACATCACCCAATTTATGAAGTTGTGGGGGAAACCTTTATGGTTCAGAATAAACCTGATATATATCTAATTAACTCTATCAAAGGATTTGGAGAGGTTGATTATGAGAATAATTATTTTTATATTCTTTATTTTAATGGAGTGTAGACCTTTGTGGGCAGTGCCAATAACTTCGTGGATCTGTCTATGGTTTAGGAAAACAAATTGTTCCTTGGATATATGCTGGGATAAGATGGATTTGATGTGATTGGCTATAATTTTGGAGATGATCTTGTAGATACAATTGCACAGTGAGATGGGCCTATAGTCATCGAAAGAGTGACGATTTTCAGATTTGGGGATTAGGGTGATGAAGGTAGAGTTGAAGGCTTCATACATCTTGCCAGTGGTCCTACAATATTAAATGGCCAATAATAGGTCCTAGTCAATTAGCTCGAAGAAGTTCATATAAAATTCAACATTCCATCTGTCCGGACCCGGGTTCTTATCCTTCTTGGAACATTTCAGCACAGCCTCCAACTCTCCCAAAGTAATAGGTTTATTCATATTTTCAATCTCCTCTTCATCCACAAAACGGGGTAATTTCCTAGCCACTCTGAGTATCTCAAAAATAGTGGGTTCATGAGGGGCACTATACAACTATCTAAAATGTCAAATTCCCATATCAACAAGCTTGTGAAAGGAATGTACTTCATGGCCCCACTCATCCTTAAGAGACCATATTATGTTTATGGCCTTTCTTTCTTTGGAGAAGTGCTGAAAGAGTTTGGTATTATCATCACCGGCTTGTAGAAAAATGGCTCGTCTCCTCAATCTCCAGGACTCCTCCTTTTGTATTAATATTTCGAGATGCTCTCCTTCGAGCCGAGTGAGGTGAGATTTGTGATTCATAGATTAAAAAAAACCCTATTTCAAGTGTTCGACAGGCCTACAATCTCAGCTTCAATCTTACGTAGTTGTTCTTCATCCTTCCTTTTTTTCTCCCTAATCCATTATATCGTTCATTGTTTGAGTCTCCACATATTACTAGAAATCACTTCTGCCAAATTTTTGTCGCGCAACTAGTGAATATCGATCCATGTATCCTTAAAAATATGGTGAAAAAAACAACTTCTTTAACCAACATGAGTTAAATTTGAATGGCGACTTAGGCTTGTGATATTTTCCTGAGACTTCCAGGTATATAGGGGAATGGCCTAATATACCCCCTGAGCCTACCCATTGCCTAATCCTCTCGATCCTTTCCAAAAGCGGTGCCTTAATGAGGAATAACTCCAACCTTCTGGAAAGATAAGCATCACCCGTCCTTCTATTCCTCCAAATGGGCTGAACCCAGGCCGACTCAATGTTAATGAGATTTGACTATTCCAATAGATGTTCAAAGAATTCGGTGAGGGAATCAACTTGTGCATGACTTCCCCAAGATTTAGCATGGCTTAGTGAGAAGTTTAAGTCTCCCCTGAAGATTATATTGCCATTCTACATTACAGAGGCACGCAATAATGACTCCCAGAAATCAATTCTATTGTGGCAGGGACCATAAATGTTGATCACCCTAATGAAAATTCCTAATTCCTTCGAGAATACATCAACAGATGATACCCCTTCCCTCCCCCACATAGCCTCATATCTCATATTTCTATTATTAATTCCAATCGCATAGTCATTGGATCTACCCCGAGCATCCAGTGCATAGAAAGTCCAATAAGGAATCAGAGTATTCAATTGTTTGGTGATGATGTCACCTTCCCCCAAGGTCTCTTGTAAGAATATAATATCCAATTTCTCCAAATCCAACAATCTCTTCAAGGCAAATTTTTTATCGGGGCTAGCTAGACCCATGCAATTAAAGGATAACCACTTCATTTGGAAACCATGGGTGGGGGGTTGCTATTTTCTCTAAGAACTCGATCAATAGGGATTTTTCTATCGGAAGCCACTTCCACCCCTGCCTTATGAATGACTTTGGAGATATTAGATTGATTACCCCTTGATGCCTTTGAGCCCTTGGGGGGGGGAAGATGGTCCAATGCCACAACCCGGCTGCTGGGTGGTCTTGGCTAGGGAATGTGAGAACAAATTATATCTATGGCTATTGTGACTATTTGATGGCTTGCCCACACAATCATAGGCCAAAATGGAGGGCAGAATTAGTGATGGGGGGGTGACGAGCAACATGTAGGGGCCAATGTCAAGGGACAGGTAATGGGATTTAGATCACACAATAATAGAACCACTCCAAATAAAGGTGGATAGGCATATGAATTAATCGAAATAGAATTTATATAATGATAATCCAAGAAAGGGAGAGAGAGTGCAGGACTTGGTAGAGGACCAAATGTAGAGGTGTAAGTGCAAGTAACCTTTGTCGATGGTGAATATTCTAGCAGCGCCTGTGAGCCTTTTATGGTGCCCTTCGTTGGAACTTATGATCCCAAGTGAGAGGTCTAGGTATTATCATTCTTTTCGACTGCACTCAATTGTGTCCCATCCTTTCCATCCACGGATCTCTAGTCCTATACTCTTTTGTGCTCAACGAACATTATTTGTACTAGTGGCTGACCTCATGACACCGTATGCACCTAAATGGTACCCCCTCATAGTCCAGAATATGTAGTCTAGTTTGTCCTCTGAATTGGAGTCTTAAGCTCTCTACCGACCCATCCCTAGTGTCTAGATGAACAAGGATATGCGCAAAATTCATCTTGCCAATCTCAGTATAGGATTTTTCATGGTCTAGATAGATCCCCAAATCGTTTCCAATACATCGGAATACGTCCTCTAACCAAAAATGGAGAGGGAGGCCGAGAATTCTCACCCAAATAGGACCAACACCCAATTTTTCCTTATCGGGGTTGAAAAGGGGTGAACATCTATTTAGCATGATTGACATCATCTCAATATGCTAGAATTTCAATAAAACCCAAGTAGCCTGATCCGGCTAAGTGAAGGTCAGGGTGAACCATCCCCTTGTCATGGTCATGACGAAGGGCAAGGGATCTAGAGTTTGTCCCCAAATTCCTGCCACCCATTTTTTGAGTCGCGCCATAGTATAGTTCTGGCCTTGTACCCTCCCAACCAGAACAATGTCTACAGTATCCAAGACTTGTGCCATTTCAATACCTTCTCTAGCGACTAACAGGTGACCCCACTCCCTCATCTTGGTAGTTTTTGATTTTTTGCTAGATTTCTTCTGGGAGCCATCCTCCCGCAAGCCTATACCATGCTCCAGGCTATCCTCTACCTTTGATACCCTAGGTCTATCTTGCGAAGCTTCCAGGCTAATACTGGATGGTCCTTCAAAGTAACCAGAGGGTTTTACCGAGAGGGGAGCCTTCTCAGCTCGTGCCAAAAATGTGACCTTGACTACCCAATCACCTTCGCTCGAGTTAATTCTGAGACAACTCTATACTCCTTTAACCCTAACACTCTGGATTGATATACCAAGGACTCACAAAATCCCATTGATCGCAACAGACGTTGATCCTGCTCCCATGAATGGAGCTCTAATGGAGACAGTATAGAAAGGATCAGTTGCAAGTGATTTTCCACCAGAGATGATTCCGATAAAGAAACCCACCTAAATACAGTGCCAATGTCTGTCACAATGGGCTCAAGTCCTAATGAAGAAAGTGATATCTCCACGATGTCCAGGGCAGGGTTGTAAGATGATACTTGAACAACTGGTTCCCCGTCATTACCCAGTGTCTCCATAATGACATGCTAAGGTGGATCTTCAATCCATATCAATAAGGAATCTAAGGTGTATGAGGAAAAATCTACCAATTCCTCCTCCATATTAGCAAAGGGACCTTGATGTGAATCAGACATCGAAATAGCTATAGAAAAAAATCAACCTGCGATAATGAGCCCTCCACCTAAAGTGGGAAATAAAGGTTGATTCAGTACCCATGCACTCCTTTGTGACCACCTCAACCACCGACTAGCTCTGCTGCTGTTTATGGCCATTTGTTAACCAAAACCTAACTTATCACATACCTTCAAATGAGAAATTGACCGCATAGACATTTTCCTTCTTTCCTCCAATTGGAGGTGCAATATTGTGGGATACCACTTTTGAAAGACATAAATGGGCTATGATATGTAAAAATCCTGCAAATACTTGGAATTGAATGAGCACTTTGAGCATAAAGTACATAATTTTTCTCAAAAAGGAATAATTTCAGTCGCACAAAACATAATGTTTCTTTGGGGAAAGAAATTGATCAAAACCCCGACTATCTATATTGCATTAGCCAACATATCTGAGAAGAAAATACAATGCTTGTTCAACCCGAACAATTCTTGCACAAGTACAATCTCACTCTCTACTTCACAAACCAACTCAAGCCAACACTAAACCAATTTTTTTGCCTACCAAGTCCCTACTTCCTTGCACAATTCCTGAGAGAACTAGCCCATATTTAATTGGGAAATTCTCCACTCATAACTGCACAATACATCATAGGCCTTCTACTGATTGCATGCACCATCTGTACAACTCAGAAAATTATACAATTGATAGTACAAAGTCCCTGAACTCTAACCTCAACTGTGTTTTCCTCTGAAATGACAAGCATGAGTTATTTATGAGCGAATATTCAATTAACTGGTGGAGCAGTGAAGCTGCACTAAAGCTCATCCCCAATACTAGGCCTCCTACTAGTTCCTCTAACAGTTTGAATTAGTTTAACTGACTATAACTCAGTTAGACTAAGCTAATTGATAACAACTCTAAAGAAATCAACTTGGAACCCTAAAATTAGGAATCACTCTACATGAATCTAGATATACTTCCAACTTGAATTTACAGAGCCAACTAAGTCAAATTAACTTAGTTAACTATTACAAGTTTCTATGAGAATAGAATTTCGATTTAATTCAAGGACAAATTAAATTAGGATTTCTTGTTGCTATTTTTAACAGTTTCCCCTACCAACCAGATCCTTGGAGGAGAATTCAACATCATCACCTCACTGCAGGAGCAGAAAGGAGGGAAAAGACAACTTGACCTAGAACTTGACATATTCACTGCCTTCATTGAGGAATCCAACCTTTTCGATGTTAAAACTACTAATGGTTTATACACCTAGAACAACAAGAAAGGAGGGCCTACCCAAATTTCCACTCATCTTGATAGGTCTCTGGTCTCTGAGGACCTCATGGTCACTGGTCATAATCTCTCTGCTATCATCCTCCCTTCTACTGGCTAAGACCACTGGCCAATAGCCCTCTGCTAGAGAACCTGCATCAAACCTATGAAGAAACCCTTCAAATTCAAACAGTTTTGTCTCTCTGACCCTAAACTCATCCTTGGAATTTAAGGTGGGTGGAAAGTTATGAGTCACTTCCAAGGCTCCAAAATTTTTGTCTTCCAACAAAACCTCAAGAAAATCAAGCTCCAAATTAGGAAGTGGAACAAATAGGAATTTGGGCACATATTTCAGGAAAAAGAAGCCATTTAGAAAGCAATGGCATTTCTACAACAAGAAAAAATCCTCCATGGTAGATCTAAAACCACTAATGCATAAGAAGATCACCTCTCCCAACAACTTGAGGAACAATATAAGCAAGAAAATATTTTTTGGAAGCAAAAATATAGAGCCCTCTAGCTCAAAGAAGGAGAACATAACACCTCCTTTTTCCAAAATATACCATCCAACACAGAGCTAGAAACAAGATCTCCCTACTCAGAAAATAATCGAGAGCCATGGTGGAAACTCAAGAGGATATTGAGCAAGAGTTGGTTAAGAAAGTTTTCAGTGTGCTTTAGGAGTCTCCCATCCAACGAAGGGATGCATTTCTAAAATTACAGCCAACATCCCCAAGATTATAACTGAGGATAACAATGTAACCCTTATGAGGCCAATCTCATAATCTGAGGTCCATGATGCCCTTTTCCAAATGGTGGATAATAAATTCCCCAGACCAAATGGCTTTACAATATCCTTTTTCAAAATATGTTGGCACTTTCTTGATAATGAGATCCATGACATAGTGGAAGAGTCCAACCACCAAATCCATTCTCCAAGCCTTCAACGCCACTTTCCTTACCCTTATCCCTAAGGAGGACATAGTTTCCATGCCTGATAAATACATATCTATAGCCTTATGCAATGTTATGTATAAAATTACTTCCAAATTCATCACCAATAGGCTTAAGCCTCTCCTCCCCTTCCTCATCTCCCCTGAGAAATCCTGTTATGTTGAAGGAAGACAAAATCATATACATCATCATTTTATCCCAGGAGATCATTCACTCTCTCAAGTCTCTTAAAAACCAGGCACGTCTTTGAAGTTGGACATTTCCAAATATTTTTACAAATTAAACTAGAATTATATTGAAAGCACCCTCATGGCCTTTGGAATATGCACTCAATGGAACCAATGGGTAGTGTCTCTCTTAACCTCACCCTTATTCTCCATTCTTTTCAATGAAACCCCATCCAACACCTTCCTCCCCTCTATAGGCATAATAAAAGGCAATCCCCTCTCCCCGTTTCTCTTCATCCTTATGGCTGAAGGTCTAGGTTGCACAATTCATGCTGCCAAGGTCACAGGCTCCCTATGAGGCCTCATGTTTCATACTGAATCTGCTCACATGCATCAATAATTTGTTGATGACACACTTATCATGAACCATCCCTCTGTGCAATAAGCAAGAGAGCTAAATTCCATCCTCACCCTTTTCTCCCAGGCCTTGAGTACAAACATTAACCTTAACAAATCCCAAATCGTCTTCTTCAACATCCCTCCCATCACACAAAGAAATATCCAGTGCATCCTCGGTTTCTCCATTACCTCCTTCCTATCCAAATATCTTTGTGCCCTGCTCACTTCCTATGTAGTCAAGCACTCCTCCTGGTGGGACCTTCTAGACAAGCTTGCCTCCAAACTTAATTGCTAGACATACAAAGCTCTCAACTTTCCCAGCAGGTTGACTCTCCTAAAATTGGTTCTTTAAGTCATTCCTCTCTATCTCTTATCCATTCTAGCCACTCCTAAATGGGTCCTCAAAGCAATCAAAATATTTCTTAGATCCTTCTTATGGGGAGGGGCATAACTCAAGGAAAAATGGGTGCTTGTCAAATGGGACACCATATGCCTTCTGAAAGGTTTTAGTGGGTTGAGAATCCGCGATCTAGAAAAAGTTAAAAAATTCACAAGTTCCAAAATTTGGTGGAAATGGATAAAGTACAAACATGAACCTTGGTCCAAGCTATGGCACTAAAAATATGCCGGTGACCTCCCTCAACATGATCTGATTCGTTCATTCACTCATCTGCAGACTCTCTGATATGACAATTGGAAAATAAAAATAGGCATATGATTCAGGTTGACAACTTTTGGGAAGTTCAGGTTGGATGTTGGGTTTGAAAGCAACAATGTAGCTAAGATCAAGGCACTCAAAGCAAGAATCCAAATTTCTCATAATAATCACCTTCTGCCACTCATCGCCGAAGGAGACTCTCAGATAATCATCAACATGGCCAACTAAACTATGAATGGCTCATCACCCACAAAGCAGGCTCTAGGTTGGTGGATCTACTACCACGTTCAACACCTAGCACACATTCAAAATCACCATGAAGCCATTTGTTGTAGCAGCTACAACCACCCTCCAAAATTTTGGCTCACATGCAAATTTTAGAGCCTACCTTGGATCTTACGATCGATCGTCCTTGGTCACTTGTTGGTACACTGATGATCTTAAGCTTTCCCTCCTTGATCTTAAGAGTTGTTAATGTTCTCATATTTATGCAGCATGTGTCATCTTTGGGCATAGGGGTTGTTGTTTGTCATGCAAAGGGGAATGTTGTTTTGCTTCAAGGGAAGGCATTTACACATGAGTTGTCATCATCACATAGACATGTTTCAACTCACTTCACACACTCTTGTCACGGAGGTTGTTGCATCAATAAAAACATGTTTTATACATCCTGGATGGTCTATATTATATCACTATGTGTTCGTATGTGATCATAGTCGAGTTTGATCACCATTTACATAAATTTCACTGATATCACACTTAGCCAATTTTCCAAGAAACTTAGCCTCATTCAGCCTCCCAGAATTGTGCACTTTGCTTTTGCAACCATCAAGTTTCCTCCCTTGCTTGTTGGAACTCTAAAGTGCATAGAGACCCAAGCACCCCTTGGCATTCAAAACTGCGCAGTGGTTTCCTCCAATGTCTTTCCCCCAACCGGAACCCGCTGTCTCCAAAAATTGTGCAGTATTGTCCCTCATTTGGTCAGTTTTCCTTGCAACTTGAAACTACAGAGATGTGTCCTACCAAAACCCATCCCACAACATTGCCTTGCATAAAAAAATGCATAGTATTGCCTCTCATCTTCCTGGGCTACACTGCACTCAGAAATTGCGTAGAGGGGCCTCCTAGGGCCTCATCCCGACAACAGTCACTGCCTGCTGAAACTATGCTAATCGATGTCTCAGTGACTACAGGAAAATGTGACATGATAAGATCACTCCCAAGGAGTTGAGGAGAAGGACCAAGGAGCCAAGTGATGAAAAATATCACTGCATGCACACTCCGTCAGATGCATGATCATCTCGAGGGTAAGTATGGTAAGTAAGGAAAAACTTTTGAAGTACACCTCTTATTTAAGTTTGCAGGACTGCTTGCCATTGTCATATCATCATGTCTTCAGTAACATGCATGTGTGAAAACACAAAAAAGTCATTTCATGTGTTTCCTCTACATGTCTTGCTTCTTTTTCACTTGATTGACCAACTATCGTCTTTGGCATGTTGATTTCCATGTAATTCTTGCGACCTTGTTCTAGTGAAATCAAAGGTTTGTCTTCATGTTCATGAGTTGTATCAACTATGTAAACACCCATTGCACTCACACACAATGTTGTAAGCACTGTCATTCAAGTTTCGTCATGGTCACCCGAAGGTCTATCCAAAGTGTCTCACTTGTCGCTTTCACCATTAGACAGTCCTGCAGTCAGTCACATTGAGCATATGTTGTCTTGTGATTTGAGGTGTCCTATTATTGAGTCATGTTGAGTGTGTGTTCACAAGGTCATGTATACATGAGTTCACTCGCTCACACACTTAGCCATTTTTCTGAAAATCTTTTTACCGGATCACCCTCCATCAATCGGATCTTCACTGAGCTGCACTGCACAGTCTTAGCCCTCAGTGACCAAACATTGTTTCCTAGAATTGTGCAGAGATTGAGGTTTCCCTCCAGGTCATATACATGCACAATCCTGGAATCAACTTGGTTTATTGTCACCCATAATAATGTAGAATTTTCCCAAGAATCCATCTCATTCTGCACTTCCAAAAATCCTATCTATCAAGCCTCCCACTGGTCAACCAGATAATTTGACTTAAGCAGTGACCCAGGGCTTCACTCATCCCCAAAAATATGCACAAGTTGTCAGCTTGCTTACCTTCATTTCCTAAAGAAATTTCCCAGACATGAGGGACAGGCACCCACTGCTTTTCACTGCACTGTCCTAGGAAATTGCACAATTTTTCCAGGCAGTCCCCCTGCCAGCCTGCTTGCCACTCCTCCTGAAAAGTGTGCAGTTTTGTCAGGCAGTCCACTTGCTGCCTGAAACCCTGCTTAGCCTAGAAACTGCGCAAACATCAACCTATTTGACTACCTCCTAGACCTACACAATTCTGATAAGCAGGCTCCCGTAACCCGATCCTGACTTTGGAATTCTACGCAGTTTTCACTGGGAGTGCCTCCTCTTGCCCACATTGCCTTTCCCGGAAAAACTGTGCAATTCTACCTCCCAACTGAGCTAGATCCCGTAGATGTAATTTTCGTCCTGGTCTACTCAACCCAGCCTCCTAGTGACCTCTACGTAGTTTTGCTCGACAATGTCCTAGAGCCTCGCATCCTAACCTGATATGTGCTCTATGCTATTTTAGAGCCTTGTCCTTTCTCCCAGTCACCTATACCTGGAAACAAAAGACAATGCATCATGGTAGACTAGGGGATTTCTAGATTTGATGTCGTCCTATCATGAGTGATTGTTGAAACAGGTATAGATGAGACACGGTGCGACGACAAATGAGATTAACAAGGAGTGCATGCTAGAAGACTTGCTTACGATTGGATGAACACACGAAGCATACCAAGTAGCAAGCGAAGGAGACACTTGCACATGCATGAACCATCAAGCAAACACCAAGACCATTGAAGACTCCATGCGCTTTTCCATGTGGAGGTGAAGCTATGGTACACCACGATCAGGCTCATCACTCAATAACACAATAGCTTGACACGAACATCACGACCAGCATGTGCATACTGGCAATTTCATGAGTCACCTCGACCACATCACTACTTTGGGTCATACTTGTGTAATCAATGTAATGTAACATGGAAGTCCGAGAGAGCCACTAAGGAAGTTAACGTGTCATATAGGTCGAATAGTCATGAGGGAAGTCGAAGAGTCATAAGGGAAAGTTTCACCCTTGGCTATATATACCCCTCATTTGTACATGTAAAAGACTTTTCACCTTAGCTCCCCCCACATAGCCTTGAGAGTATGTAATCTTTTCTTTGAGGAGTGAGCAGTGGCTCCAATGCTCCACTATTGGGGTTAGTGATGTATGGTATATGGATGTGTCTTGGAACATTCACTTAACTTAGAAGCATGTCATAGGCCATCACATTTTCACACATGTATTGTATTTTTTTGTAAGAATATTCTTTGGACGCTTGTAAGCATGTTGCTTTGACTTGTACTAATATAGTTGAACTATTTTGATTGTTTTAGTGCATATGTTGTTGGAAATGTGTTGTATCAGTTGTTATCATTTTCTCTCCCATGTGGACTACTTCACCAGACACTAGACATATTCATTCTTGTAAAATTGTTATAATGACCGTTGCACTCGTGTGGACTCCTCCATTGGGTGTTGTACGTGCTATCTGTTCACTTCACGTTGTGACTGCAGCATCCGTGTGGACTACTCCACCAGAAGCTATGTAGATCCTACTATGTTGTGTGTCTCTAACTGAGTTGGGACTATTCCCTTTTGACTTGAGACTCACTCTCACCCTCTCCCTTTGCAGTGACAAAACTTTGACACAATCGACACCAAGCACTCACCAGGCACACGAACCTCGCTGTTTTAAGACTAAGTATACAACTCTCATGTGTTGACAAGCAAGATCTAAGACATATCTTTAAGATAATGGAAACCGAACCATCGTACTGGATGGGACTCCTACACAAAATGATTTGAGGTCTAGTCGGGACTTCATATCGAGGGGATCCCCTGAATGTTGACGGGTCCAACACTGTCAACATTTTTGGCAATAGAAGGAGGGCCAAATGACAAGCTGAGTCCTCGCAATTTGCTTTGAATCTTCACATACTTATCATGACTAACCACAAAATTTCTCTTCCAGAGTGTATGTCTTATGGAAACGACTTTGAAATATTGGAAGAGCTTTGGAATGACTAGTCATGTAACACATACTATGGTGAAGATGAAGCAACCTTGCTTTGACACACAGTTGGTGTTGTAGGCTCCTGTGAAAGGCATGTGCTCTATTTTTGTATGATTAGTTATGTTGTGCTAATAACAATTACAGATTTATAAATATGTGCTTGCTTATTGCTCATTGTGCTGAGGTTTCATTAGCTGTTTGTGCATACAATCAGGTAAATTTCCTTAAGTTTAAAGTGACATTCATGAGAAAAATAGTTTCAAAAACAAATGCTGAACAAAAAACATGTACAGTGCAACAAACCATCAAAGAGATGCATTAACACAGTGTTTTGATGAAGGAGTTCACCCTTCCTGGGCTACATCTCCTTTGACTAGCTTCCATGGCTTGGGCCTCTATATTAGCTCAATATGGAAAAAATGCTATTTACAAATCTCTGTCGCTCCTAATACCTGCACCAATGTGTTCAAAATGTCCAAATTAGCCAGGAACACCTCTTTCTGAGTTCAATTTGGTCGAAATTGACTTCTATAGAGCTCATTTAGTCTTTTCCTACATTTTCTCCTCTAAATTTGGAACATCTCCAGTTAGTGCTGCTAAAATTGGTGGCAAGCCCAAATTTACTAGTTTAAACTGTATTTAATTAATATAAAATTGTGCTTAATTAATAAAAATCCGGATTAGCGCTAAGCACAAATCATGACCTTTGGCGGCAACGCTGGACTGTTCACATGGAACGTTAGTCGCATTAACGTTACAGTTAGGTCCGTCAGAACTACTAATCGTTAGGTGTTACCCCACTTGCATTCACATTAAACCATCATGGAGTGGTGGCCGGAACCGCTAGGTTAACTGACCGTCGAGGTTTTGTTATATAACGTTCACATATGAACTGTTTGGTTCTTGTGGATAACCGTCAGAGATAGATTGCAACTGCTTGCAGTTTATGGAGTTGTGTTCATATGGGGGAAGGTCCGGCCTATGGGTTGGCCCTCCCCTAACCGCCACCCTTCAAAACTTACACATTCAAATTTATGCGGTGAATACATTGGTTAAAAACCATCGGGTAGAGTGGACGGTTAAGGCATAGTGTTTGCAGGAGGTAGGTCATGGGTTCGACCCTAACATCCATCAATAAATTTTGCTCCAATGTAGACCACCAAAGCAACCCTTGGGAGATGCCACGTGGTAGCCTCTGGGCTTGCCACGTGGCATTCTTCCATTGGTCTAAAATCAAACCAATAAGAACGCGCCAAATCATAGCTGTACAACCCAACCATATGGTGACACTTGTCTGATCTTGATTTGCTGTTGACCAATCATTGACCATGCCTAGTCACCTGCCACGTCAATAGTGCAGACTGCTGGTTGTGTAATGACTGGCTATTTTTTTTTGAAAATTTCGCCTGTTTAGCAATGTGATCAAAACACAATAACTTTCTAATACGAACTCAGTTTTTGAGGAAATGAGTTGCGTTAGGATCATTTTTCTGAGATTAAGGTAGTCATTTATGTTTCGAGCCAATATGAGAACTTTGATTTTTGAGCTAAATACTTTGCACCTGATCAGCATGAAATCTATGAATATTACATGACCTGCGTACTGTTCACATACATGCTTCGATCACACCCACTACTATGATGTGCCATGCTGCCCAAAAAATCTATTCACTCTTTCCATCATTGCAGAGATAGCCCGTGCTTTGCACCATTTTGGATGTAAAGCACTCAATAAAGAAATTATGAAATTATGGAAAGCACCTAATGAATCCGTTGAACAATTTTACATGCCCTTTCGTAATATTGCATATTGATTTCCTGAAGATGAAATTGATTGGCAATTTCTCGATGGAATATTTAAGTATCTTCTTTACATATCCGAAAATCCACAATTCTTAGAATCATTCGAACCCTTCCCAACATACCTCAATGTTATAGCTACCAAATCTAAGACAGATAAGGTCGCTATCACAAGTGATTGTTCGTCTTCTTCTCATCAAACAACTCTAGCTCTGCAATGCGAGGTAGGAGAAGGTGCGGGCACATCTATTGAACTGTCACATCCTCCTACCCCACCTACTCTTGATATCTGTACAGAGTTGGCTTGCAAGCCTGTTGGTTGTCATGTGGATTTGTTACCTCAACCTTCGTCCCCACGTTTTGCTGATCCTCCGGATTGTACTGTCTTGTGTTCTTCCATTTTGGACTCCACACTTGTTGTGAATGAGGATCAAGTTGTTGACGGAGTTGGTGTTGTGAAGCCAACCTACGCTATCATTCATGATGAGTGTGTGCGGGAATCTGAAGAAGAACTTGAAGTGAAGGATGAATCCATTCCTTTCGTGCCTCATCCACTTTATCCTGACATCTCTTGTGATTTTGCCACTTTTGATTTTCCCTGTGAAAACTCATCTCCGGATGTTTGTATTTCCGATCATTCATAGGAAACATTAGATGTCAGCCTGTCATTACATTGCGAAGAGGACACATCTTCCTCTGAAAATCCATCCCATATGTCACCTGCTATTTTTGAAAACATAGAGGGTGAAATTCCTTGTTTCTCATTAACCCCTCTACATGATTCATCAAATCATGAGGATGCCGATGAATATCCTGAATTTTCTGATCATGGTTGTCATGATCTTTGCAATTCTTCATTTGATCACGATGTAGATTCAATCATTGTTAATCTTTCTAACCCACTGGTCTTCGATGATTTATCTATTGACGAAGTGGAAACCCCGCAGGCTTTCGAGGCACTTCAGACTGAGTTAATGGTTATGTCAGGCCCTAGCTATCCTGAGGATAGTTCCACTTCCGATCAGAATTTTTTTGAAACATGCAGGGATCCTCATCACTCTCTCCTTCACATTGAAAATCAATCTAATACGCAGAGTTTACTTCCTCCACTCGAATCACATGATCCCATCGCTCGTGCCTTGGAGGAATCTTACATAACAAGCACACTTGAAAAGCATAAGCTATTTTTATTTATCATGTTTGTTTGTATGTCACAGTCCAAAGAATGTATGCTTACCATCTGCACTCAGTACATTGCAACAACATGGTGCATTTGTAGAATGTTTGTTTTGTGCATTCGCTCTTTTCATTTATGTGGATGCTTTAGAACTCGGAGCATGTTGGTCTTTCTTGATCTATCTTTCTTGTTCATTGGTTTACATGCATATCTTTCTTATTCACCATGTCTTCGCTAACATGGGCTAGCCAATGTGCCAGTGGCTGCATTGGAAATATCACTTCACATGAGTAGGCCCATGCACTGTTTAGCATAGGAGTAGGATTAGTGTTTTCTTTCTTGTTTTTCTTTGCTTCATGGTTTTCATGTTTGCTTTGCTTGCTTACTTGTTTTGATTTGCTTACTTATTTTGCTTTCACTTTACTTATGCTTTTTTCTTTCTTTGCTTGCTCATGTCCGTAGGTTAGCCTTACATGAAACTGTGTTTGGCTCTTGAGACAAGCTGAGAAAATATAAGAGGACTTGTACAACTATCAACATCTAGTTATCTGTTGTCTTCCCTCTTTATGAAGAGCTTTTTGTCTTCAATTGATGATGCCTTAATGGAAAACACATTCTATTCAGAGTGAGTCTTGGTGAAAACACAATGCTTGCACCATTAATGAGTCCCAGTTACTCTAATCGGTTCTTTTGGGCTAACCCTTGTTAGCTCAATCAAGTAGAGTAAGGTGAGGGGGAAACCTTAAAAAGTATGTCAAAGGTATATATAACATACTTCTCTGAAGGAACAACCTCTTCTACTCTTAATAAGTTGGGATCCCTCTTACGCCTTTGAAATAAATAAGTGCCTATATACAGTTCTTTGAAAAAAAAAAAAATGAAAAGTGAATAAGGTGAAAGAAGAGAAAGGCTTCTTGTGCAGAGAGGTGATACAAGTAACTTTGCCAGGGTTTTGACTAGGCTCGCTCACAACGGAGCGATGCTCGTGTTCGTGTGTGACTCCGCCGGGGTACTGTCCAGGCTTGCTGGCAACAGAGCAACACCAGAGATGAAACTTAAACTCTGACAGTTATATTACTTGTGCTTCAATATACCCCTCATGCCCAATTGAAACAACTAATTTAACTTGGCTTGGAATGTGTGCTGACCGATCAAGAGAATGTTAGGGACTACATCTTTGACACAAACTAGTGTGGAAGCCATCATGATCAAAGAATCGAACAATACTTCTGGAAGGGTTAGAATCATTTTTCATGAAACAAGGTCCATACAGAGAGATAGAATTCTACTAGTGTGTTGCCAATGTTGTAGCGGTTACAACCACCCTCCAAAATTTTGGTTCGCATGAAAATTTTAGAGCCTACCTTGGATACTGCAATTGATCGTACTTGGTCACTTGTTGGTAAGCTACTGATCTCAAGCTTCACCTCCTTGATCTTAAGAGTTGTTCATGTTCTCATCTTTATGCAGCATGTGTCATGTTTGGGTATAAGGGTTTTTGTTTGTCATGCAAAGGGGAATTCTATTTTGCTTCAAGGGAAAGAATTTGTACATGAGTTGTTATCATCACATAGACATGTTTCACACTCACTTCACGCACTCTTGTCACGAAGGTTGTTGCATCAAGCAAAGTATGTTTTATACATCTTGGATGGTCTACGTTGTATCACTATGTGTTCGTGTGTGATCATAGTCGAGTCTGATCACCGTTTATATATGTTTCACTGATATCACACTTAGCCAATTTCCCAAGCAACTTAGCCTCATTTAGCCTCTCGGAATTGTGCATTTTTCTTCTACAACCATCAAGCTTCCTCCCTTGCCTGCTGGAACTCCATAGTGCGTAGAGACCCAAGCACCTCTTGGCATCCAAAACTGTGCAGTGGTTTCCTCTAGTGTCTTCTCCCAATCGAAACCTACTGTCTCCAAAAATTGCGCAGTATTGTCCCTCAGCTGCTTAGTTTTCCTTGCAACCTGAAACTATAGAGATGTGTCCTACCAAAACCCATCCCACAAAAGGGCCTTGCATCCAAAAACTACACAGTATTTCCTCTCAGCTTCCCGAGCTGCACTGCACTTAGAAATTGCACAGAGGGGCCTCCCAGGGCCTCATCCTAGCAACAATCACTACCCACTGAAGCTATGCTCATCTATCTCTCAATGACTATAGGAAAAAGTGACATGCTAAGATCAATCCCAAGGAGTTGAGGAGAAGGACCAAGGAACCAAGTGATGGAAAAAGATCAGGACCGCATGCATACTCCATCGGATGCATGATCGTCTTGAGGGTAAGTATGGTAAGTAAAGAACACATTTCAAAGTACACCTCTTAGTTGAGTTTGCAGGACTGCTTGCCATTGTCATATCATCCTGTCTTCAGTAACATGTATGTGTGAAAACACAAAAAATTCATTTAATGTGTTTCCTCTACATGTCTTGCTTCCTTTTCACTTATTTGAGTAAATGCCATCTTCGGCATGTTGATTTCCATGTGATGCTTGTGACCTTGTTCTAGTGATATCAAAGGTTTGTGTTCATGTGCATGAGTTTGTATAGAATATGTAAACACCAGTTGCACTCACACACAATGTTGTAAGCACTGTCGCACAAGTGTTGTCACGGTTGCCTGAAAGTCTATCCGAAGTGTCACACTTGTCACTTTCACCATTAGATAGTTTCGCAGTCAGTCACACTAAGCATACGTTGTCTTGTGATTTGAGGTGTCCTGTCGTTGAGTCATGTTGAGTGTGTGTTTGTAAGGTCATGTATACATGAGCTCACCACTCACACACTTAGCCATTTTTTCTGAAAATCTATCGACCAGACCACCCTCCATCAGTCGACCTCCACTAAGCTGCATTGCGCAGCCTTAGCCCTCAGTGACCAAGCATTGTTGCCCATAACTACGCATAGTTTGAGGCTTCCCTCCCAAAATTATGCACTGTACAATCCTGGAATCAACTTGGTTGATTGTAACCCAGAACAACACAGGAGTTTCCCAAGAAGCCATCCTAGTCTATGCTTCCCGCAAGCCTATCTATCAAGCCTCCCACTAGTCAACCAAAGAATTTGACTTAAGGAGTGACCCAGGGCTGCACTCATCCCCAAAACTGAGCAGAAGCTGTTAACCTGTCTTCCTACATTGACTAGAGAAATTGTTAAGCACATACATGGCAGATGCAATATGAAAGATAAACATTAGATTTCTTTTCTTATTCACAATGATACATATTTATAATACATAGGAGTGACTCTTGGTTTCATATTCCAAGCGGTCCCTTGGACTCCCTTTGGCTGTTTAGCTTCCACAACAACCCTTAGAGGATTAGGTTTCCAACATCCCCCCCCCCCCCCCCCCCCTTAATCCGAAGGGGTATGTATGAATCCAAGAAGAGAGTTGTAATACAAAATGTACAAAAATGCATGACAACACTAGGTTGAGTGTGTTCTTTGAAATGTTGGTATAAGGGGGGTGGTTGGGTGACCACCAACACTAGAAAACTTAGTGCAATTCCTGGAACTCTTCCAAATCTGGCATGAAGCTGAGGTCTTATGCTAGAGGAAGTGCTCTTGATGTTTTGAACAGGGAAACCTTCAACCTTGAAAGGGAGGTCTCATGCCACATAAAAAGGGAGAACCTCAACCTGAAAATGGAGGTCTCAACTTGTGATGCTTTAAGGATTACCACCAACTCTGGAATGCTTAATGGAATTCCTGGAACTCTCCCAAAACTGGCAAGAAGTTGAAGTATTGTGCTATAGGAAGTGTCACCAATTCTTTGAAGATGCATCACCAACTGAAGGCATGCTCAAGGGAATCTTTGTCTCTAGTTACAACTTTGAATCTGATATGGCAGGTTGTGGCTCAAGCTCTCTTGATGTTTCTTTGAATCTTGTATATGACCATCACTTCCCCCCCTGTCAGATACATGTGAGATGATGGAGAAAACTCAATTGCAATATTGTTTAATACTCTAGAACAAGTTCGGATATATGACTGAAATATATTCTTGGCTATTAATGCCCATTGCCAAGAAGCGATCCATCCAAGATGAATCTTTGTTCTTGTAGGAGGCTTGTTTTTGAAGCATTTGTTTGAAGAATGATTGGTTTTATGACAGTGCTTACATGGATGAAGATCAAAACAATGATCTTTCATATGGCTAACTCAGTCCAAGTGTTAGCATTTAACATTCTATTATTGTTGTTGTGGAAGAGGAGTAGAATATGGAACAACCGAAGGTGAACTACCATAAAGAAACCCATCACTCTGAAATTTGATGGGCTTTGAGTAATATGGAATATGAAAGGACACTCCCTTTTCATATCCAAGACCAGTTTTGTGTTTGTTATGGACAAGATCTTCCCAAGGTTTGATGTTTGGCTTGGGAAGTGCAAATTGAACCTCTACATCTTTCTGCACATCTGCTCCTGAAATGGGTACTACATCTGCCATTTCTTGTCGTTGATGGGAGTTCATCTCAATGTTATTGATTTGATCACTTGTTGGCTACTGATGGGTGTCATGATGCTTATGTTGTTGTAACTCATCTTGCTAGAATTTAGATTCAAGTTGTAGAAACTTGATCATTTCCTGTGCATCTTGTAAACATATTTGAATATTAAAAAGTGTGTCCTTATTTATTTTTATTGTATCATGATCAGTGGACTATATCAAAGTTATTAGGAACTCTAATACCTCAGTAATTTTGGACATTGTCTCAGAAAAAATAAAGGTCTCAAAGGATTTGAACAATTGGGTCGAATTCCTTCCTTGCTATTTCAACTTTCAAAAAACAATGGCATATAAAATCAACACACTATTTATAGTCCACGGGTCGTTTCGATTTTAACACACTCACTTGTAACATTTAACACGAGAGAGAGAGGAAAAATTCTTGTTGTTCATGCTAGCTGCCCTACCACAAACATGCCCAAATGCCTTTGCAGCTTGTTCCTTTATACTATTGTCTTCTTAACAATCATTTTTCCTTAAATTCAGTAGTGTTGTAATAATTCTAAGAAGAGGAAGATATTAAAATAAAACATAGAGTGCCTCACCCCTCCGAAAACCTCAAATCTGAATCTCAAATCTACAAATTGGTAATTGATAGATCTGAATGAATATTGAATTTGAATCTTTAGATGCTACAACCAAATGAAGTGTCGTTCATGGGCACTTGTGAGCCACCACACACTCTCACACAAATTAATTATTATTTACTGTACAAGAATTGAGAGCAGGATAGAGAGAATGAGGGAAAGGATACCCAACGGAGGAGGTGTCGATACCAATTGATGGCGTTACAGTGTTCTTTACAGAGTGTTTTAGCAATAGAGAAGGTCGACGAGTGTTTTATCTTCCTGTGTGGAGGCATAAATCCTGAGAAAACATGATGGAAGTGGTACCAAGGGAGTATGGAAGTGGTACCAAGGGAGTATGTGAACCAGCATACAATGTTCAACCATTAAACTATTCAACGCAAGAGATTGGCATGTAAACCGCCCAGAATTAAAAGAGTCGACTTCATCACCTCCACTATGGAGGGAATATGTAATAGTCGATGGTGCAATGAACAATGTTCTTTAGTGACCATTGAAGGAGAAACAAAGTACTAGAGTAATGCCAAATCCTTATTTTCCATTTCTGGAATTGTTAGCGTGGTGGTTAGATTTTGCTTGTTTATGGTTGTTAACCATGTGTGCTCAGCATCATCCGGATTCGTATGAAGTGTTTGTATGTCTGTTGCTTGTCGAAGTGGCTCACCATAGACCACACCAAGTCCACTCGAGCATTCACCCTCTGGATCACAATCGACGAGCAATGATCCGATGGTGTCTTGTGTGTGTGGTACCAAGTGATTACATCCCACAGGACCATGTAATTGTTCCCTCTCAGACCAAACGAGATGGATTCGAACCTGGACCCAGACTCTTGGGAAGAGTTGCCCAATTAATTCCAACCTTCCCAACCTTTTGTAGAAGAAACACATTTGGTTTCTCTTGCAATTCTTCTGAATGACTGTCAGTTTGCAATCTGTGGAGAAAGATTATTGAGCTGAGAAAGGAAAGACAAGGCAAATGAAAGAATTGTGAGAATGAGTGGGATGCTGACTACAAAGATAAAGGAGAGTGATGATTTGGTGGAGATGAACCCTATTCCATGATAGTCAGGGTATTTAGAGCAGAAGAGGGTTTAAAAAGGATATGAATGCCTCAAGCGATGATCTGCATCATGCTACCAGGGGCTTCCCAGGAAATGAGGGTGTGACGATAAGTACACCTAGGAAGAGTCGCTCAATTCAGCTAATGATGAGATCTAAAAATAGCCAATGTATAACGCACAAAGAAAGCCAACGTATAAACCAGGATTTAGCGGGGCATGGAGAATTTAAGTTCTGCGTTCTAACAGGTGCAAATTTCAGAGAGTCTAGATAACGCCCAGGCCTGGAAACAAACACACAGAGAATGACCAATACCTACACAAAATAGTGAGCTGGGTCTTATACTTTGGAAAATATTTCAAGTGAAATGGCTCCACCACCAACTTGCTTATGTGATTCTAGCTGGTAAGTCCTTCTGCGATTTCAAAACATGCCTACACATCAACCATGAGGGCGAACACATCAATGATGAGACTGGCATATGACGCCACAAAACTAGTGGCTCAGACTTGAGCAGGGTAGGAATACACCTACATCTCTGATACCATGTTAAGCACATACATGGTGGAGGCAATATGAAAGATAAAAATTAGATTGCTTTTCTTATTCACAATGATACATATTTATAATACATAGGAGTGACCCTTGATTTCATATTCCAAGTGGTCCCTTGGACTCCCTTTGGTTGTTCAACTTCCACACCAACGCTTAGAGGATTAGGTGTCCAATAAAAATTTCACAGACATGAGGGGCAGGCATCCATTTCCTGTCAATGCATTGTCCTAGGAAATTGCGTAGTTTTGTTAGGCAGTCCCCCTGCCAGCCTCCTTGCCACTCCTCCTGAAAATTGAGCAGTTTTGTCAGGCATTCCACCTTTTGCATGACACCCCGCTCAACTTGGAAACTACACAAACATCAAACTATTTGACTTCCTCCTAGATTTGCGTAGTTCTGACTGACAGGCTCTGACAACTTGATCCTGACCTCCTTTGGAATTCTGTGCAATTTTCACTACCAGTGCCTCCTGCTACCTACACTGCCTTCGCCATAAAAACTGTGGAATTATTCCTCCCAACTGAGCCAGATCCCGTAGATGTCACTGCTATCCCAGACTGCTCAACCCAGTCTCCTAATGACCTCTGCGCAGTTTTTCTTGACAGTGTCTCAGAGCCTCGCATCCCGACTTGACATGTGCTTTGTGCTGTTTCAGAGCCTCATCCTTTCTCCTGGTCACCTGTACCTAGAAACAAAAGACAATGGATCATGGTAGACTAGGATATTATTGGATTTGATGGCATCCCATCATGAGTGATTCCAGAAATAGGTACATGGATGTGAGATAGTGCGACGATGAATGAGATGAACAAGGAGAGCATGCTAGAAGACTTGCTCGTGATTGGACAAACACACGAAGCATACCAAGTAGCAAGTGAAGGAGACACGTGCACATGCATGAAACATTAAGAAAACACCAAGACCATTGAAGACTCCATGCACTTTTCCATGTGGAGGTGAAGCTATGGTACACCACGAGCACACTCATCACTCAACAATACAACAACTTGACATGAACAACACGACCAACATGTGCATACCATCTATGTCATGTCGAGTTGTGTAAGGAGTTGCCTCAACCACATCACTACTTTGGGTCATACTTGTGTAATCAATGTAATGTAACGTGGAAGTCCAAGATACCCACAGAGGAAGTTAAAGAGTCATGTAAGTTGAACAATAATGAGGGAAGTTGAAGAGTCACAAGGGCTAGTTTCACCCTTGGCTATATATACCCCTCATTTGTACATGAAAAATACTTTTCACCTTGGCTCCTCCCACACAACCTTGAGAGTTAGTAATATTTTCTTTGAGAAGCGAGCAGTGGCTCCAACACTCCACTATTGGGGTTAGTGATGTATGATGTACGAAGAGTCTTGGAACTTTCACTTAACTCAGAATCCTGTCATAGGCAAACACATTTTTACACATGTATGGTATTCGTTTGTAAGACTCTTTTTTGGATGCTTGTAATGCATGTTTCTTTAACTTGTAGTAAGATAGTTGAACTATTTCAATTTCTTTAGTGCATATGCTATTGGAAATGTGTTGTATTAGTTGTTATCACTGTCTTGCCCATGTGGAATACTCTGCTGGAAACTAGACAAATTCATTCTTGTAAACTTGTTATAACGACCATCGCACTTGTGTGGAAGACTCTGCTAGGAGTTGTACGTGCTATCTGTTCACTTTGTGTTGAGATTTCCACATCTGTGTGGACTACTTAGCCGAAAGCTATGCATATCCTGCTATGTTATGTGTCTCTAACTGAGTTGGGACTATTCCCTTTTGACTTGAGACTCACTTTCACCCTCCACCTCTGCACTGAAAGAAATTTGACACAAGCGACACTAAGCACTCACTAGGCACACAAACCTCACTATTTGAAGACTAATTATACCACTCTCATGTGCTCACAAGCAAGAGCTAAGGGCATATCTTTAAGATAATGGTAATCAGGCCATTGTATAGGATGGGACTCCTATACCAAATGGTGTGAGGTCTATTAGCGCTCAAATCTACCTCAGGCTGAAATAAGGTAAAACTCAAGGCTACATCAAACCACGCTCAGCCTCGTAGCTAGCCCTACAAGGACAGGAGAGGGCTCTCTCCGGGTCAATCTCGGCAAAAGGTAATAAATAAGGCTCGAGATGACTAAATTGGTAATTAATTTTAGGCTAGGTATGAAGTACAAGGAGTTTGAAATTGATGTTTTTGGAGTTTTGTTGAATCTAAGGGAAAGGCAATTTTGGGTGTGGGGATGAGACACAGTTTTTGCAGAGGTCTACTTGGGGCAAGGTAGGCGATTGTCTTGATGCTTTTAAAGAGAATGAATGGCTAGATTTGACTAGTGAGAAGTTAAGGAGAGCAAGAAACTTTCAAGGATTCTCCATAAACAAATGAAAACATGGAAAATCAAACAAACTTAAAGGCAGAGCATAACAAATTATGGATTCTACCTTAACACTTCATTTGTTCAATTGCAGAAGATAAGAGAAGGAAAATGATACACATAAACAACTTACAAATACTGAAATAAGCACACCATCAACACATAAATCCACATGAATCTCAAACAGTGCTGCGAAACCCTGGTCTTTCCTTTACCAAAAATGCAGAGAAAATATGTACAATAGAGTGTCAAGATTTTCCCAAGAGTCCAACCTCTCCAACCCCTGAAAATGATTGAGAAATTACATAATATAGGTAAGCCAACCCATTCCCTTTCCTCTAGGGGTCGAGCTCATCATCCTAGGAGCTGTTTCAACCAACTCTAAACAAAGCACTACAATCTAGGCAATCAAAACAACTTGCCTCTATAAGGTAGGAAACCAATTCATTCATTAAATTTTCACTCTTTGGTGAATGAATCTTCTAGAACAAGTAACTAAGTTTCAAAATTACATCATGTTCAATCAATTACATCAAGAGAAGTCAAAAATTACATCACATATCAAAACTAGTCAAATTGGCCGAATTTCTGAGCTGAAAGATGAAAAATTGGCCAAAAATCTCTATGCGGCGCACACCTTTCAGCCTGATTTTGGGGCACTTCCCGACATCAAAATCAAGCTCACAATAGCTGGTTGGAAAGCCCTGGATGTCTGCTATCTAGGCCAAGTGAAATTTCTCAATTTTGAGCTCATTTTCCCCCTCAAAATGTCATTCTCCCGGAAGTACTTCCTACTGGTGCAAAAGGTGGCAGAAAGGTGATCTTCATGGTGTTTTTGGCCCTTTTGATCATCCAGAACTTGATGAAATGCTTTGGCAATAGCTGAGTATGCATAACTTACCATGAAAAATCCAAAACTATAAATTTTTCCTCCAACAAGTGTCCCAATCATAAGCTCACGTTGACGCGCTACGCGTTGAACTGAAAAACCTGTTTTGCAAGCCAAAAATTTCAAAATGACAACATTTTCTCCAAATTCCTTGAAATTTGGGCTGAAGGTGCCTCATCAAGTGCCATGCTCAGCCAAAGAAGCTTCAGCCAAGATTCGGAGCCGATCTTTCCTTTTACTCCATTTCAGTGTCTTCTTGGTGCATGCAGTTCATTGATGGAATCACTATCTTGTTCGTATGATGAATCTGTCCATCTCCATGGTGTTTGAAACAAGGTGTATGTTTGGTTTGGAATAACTTGTCATAAACAATCCATGCAAAGCTTATAAGATGAGGGTTGTTCTCATCTTTACCTTCATAATCTCCATGACGCCAATAAATTGGGTGATATGTTACATGATACCAAGTAGATGCCTTTGCATATTGATCATCTGAAGAGCTGCTTTCATCATCTCCAGACCATGACCTGGCTTCCTTTTTAAGAGCCTTCACTTCATACATGATTGTTTCCTTGAGATCTCCAAGCTTAGAACCATGGAGTTTTGACAAACTGAAAATGTTTCCACTTACTATTTCTGCTTCATATATAATTCCATAATGGTACATTGATGTAGCCAATTCAGAGTCATACCAATTTTTTCATAATAATGCATCATTAATGTACTTTTGAAATCACCGCACCTCCAAATCCTTATCATATGCCTTCTCCGCAACTTCCTTTGTGAATGAGTTTATAGACAGAGTATGTGTTGCAACTTTCTTCACGGATTTGTAAATTTTACCTACTATGTTTTCTTTAAACATTCACCATACAACAAATACCATCAAACAACCATCAAAATTTGGATGAAAAGCTATGAGAGAAGCTCAACCCACTTGTACAAATGATGATCCAAGCATATTGGGCGATTTTGGAGCAAAATTTTGAAGTTTTTGGGCTTGTTGGCCGTATGAGCCACGCACCAGCCCAACGCACTGCGCGTTCCCAATGCGCCGCGTGAATACAAATTTACACTAGCCAATTGAGCCCAGTGCGCCGCGCGCACCTAATGCGTCGCGCGCCTTCTGTATGGGTCGCGCGCCACATAGTGCATTTTGAAGGAGGCTTTTGGAGGCCTTTCCGGTGTCAAAATCAGGCACAGGATAGCTCGTTGGAAAGGTATTTAAGTCTAGTTTCCAACCCAACCAGAATGTTTCAATTTGGAGTTCATTTTCCTTGTCAAAAATCAAATCTCCCAAGACTGGTCAAAATGTGCCAAATGAGGCTGCCTCAAGGCAGAGTGCTATTGCAGTCAACTTTTGAATGCCTTCCTCAACTCCAAATTGAGCTCATGATAGTTCATTGGAAATATATTTTTGTCTAGTTATCCTTTGACTCATCAAGAAAGTTATTTGGCCAACCACGCTAGGAGAAAGCTTGATTTTCCCAAGGTCACTTCAGAGGTGCATCAATTCTCCCGAGGCGACTGTATTTTTGACATTTATATAAAAATATGATGCTTGTGTAAAAAGTGAGGGAGGTTTTTATTCTTTTTCATGTTTTGGACAAAAACCTCTCTCATTTTTTCAAAATTCATCTTTGATTGCTCTGAAACATCTTTTGAGTGAAACTTATCCCGATGTGTGAAACAAGGGATTTTGTCGAAACGAAGCGGAATGAAGGGGATAAGGGGCTTCTAAATTCTTGGGGAAAATTTTGGAAGTAGGGAGGGATGTTAGGAAGTAGGGGAAAGTGGAATCTCAGAGATTGAGGGGAAGGGGTCCAAACGGGCAAAACACAAGCCTAGCCTAGAAAATTGCCAAGTTGTGGCAAGAAACTAGGGTTTATGCAAAAATGAGGAATTTGGGGGATCTCAGTGATGGGAAGTATTTAATAAGGTACATGAAGGATAGGGGAAGGTGTATGAACATCTGGATACAATTTTTGCTAATGATTTGACCATTCAAGAGAAATTGCCTCCAAAACCCTAGGAGAGGGAAATAAACCTTACCTAGGCACAACTGAGGCATGAACAAGGTGTAAAATGACCCAATGGAACCTGACATGATGATAACAACCTTTTGAATGATGATAGACTCAGCTGAATGGTGACATGGACCGACATTTGGCCAACTTTGAAAGGAGTCAAAGCAAACCCTGGACCTAATGCCTAGTGACCAAAGTTTGCTTGAAGACTCATTGAAATGACAAAATTTGATTTTGACACCTTAAAATCACTTGTAAGAGCATTTTTTATCACTGGAGGAAGGCTGCGAAGACTAACACTAACAAGTCCAGTGCTTTAACCTAGTCAGGGTGTAATTCTGGCCTCTGACACGACTGACTATCATTGTGCTTTCTGTGTCCACAACCTGTGCCATACTAATGCCCTCACCAAATACAAGTAAATGGCCTCATTCTCGCACCTTAGTGCATTTGGATTTTTTCCCGCCTAACCACTGAGGGTGGTTTATCGGGATATGTTCAGTCTCTTCAAGAAGGTTATCATCAGAATCTGAGACTCTGTTTTCCTCCTAGACTGGTACCTGCTACGTTATGCCTTCAAAGCATCCTAATGTGTGAACCAGGTGTTGAGGTCATGAGCCTTGTGGGTTGGCACCTATGGGATCTTGTATGATATGCCCTAAATTTTCTATGCCAAGTGTGGCTCCTCCATGACCAAATGTGCCCCCTACAGCTCACCATGAATAGTTTTCTGTTGCACCTGTTGTTTGTATTCCTAGTACTGGAGCTCACATGGTGACATCATTTTCAAAACCGGTTGTGGTTGGTCCGCTTGAAAGTTGTGATGATATTCTAAAGTCGTTACTGGGTTTGGTTGTATAAACCCTAGGTCATTGATGTTGGCAACTACACCTTCCATCTCTGTTATATATGCTTTGACCTGGACATCCAGTACCTAGGGGTTCTACAGTGTATGCCTAGTTGGTTGTTGATGTGGATCATCCACCCAGATTTGGGTTGCATCCATTGAGTCTGAGGAATAATCAACCAACTGCTCTTCCATACGAACAGAGTTCCCAACTATCATTTTTTTGATGAACCTATGCCTTGATGATCATTGTAACCCTTGACAACCGCTTGCCCAATGAATATTCTAAGTAAGTCCCTTCATTTTGTTCCTCTGTTGCTTGTTGACCTGTCTTAACTATGCTAAAATGTTAACGCCGACCTTCACAGTCATGTGCACAAAACATGTCATTCATTTAGACTACCGTCGCCATTGCCCATTATCTCATTCCTCCCATAAACTTGCACCGCGGTCTAGGGTTCACCATTATCGCACCAGGGTTTCTTTTAGTTGTTGTACTTGCCACCAATAAATTTAGGCATTATATCATTGGTTATGAAACCTTCATTCACATAGTTCATTCTGAAATTATATATTTAATGAATAAATCAATTGCTAATGGAAGAATTACAAGATAGTTATTGTTATTACAAGAATTCAATATTACTATTTTGGATAGACCTGGAAATCAAAACACGGTTGCTGATTTTCTATCTAGAATAAAAAATGGTAATAATGATGTTCCTATAGAAAATAACTTTCCTGATGATTATATTTTTGCAGTATCTATTAAATCTCCTTGGTTTACAGATATTGCTAATTATTTTTCTATAAGGAAGTTACCATCATACTTATCTCCTAGAGAGAAAAGGAAGGTTATTCTAACTAGTGCATCTTATTCATGGATAAATGAAGAATTGTACAAGAAAGGACCCGACTTAATGATTCGAAGATGTGTTGACAAGGATGAAGTACCAAAGATATTAAAATCTTGTCATGATGAACCATGTGGAGGACATTTCATTGATAAAATAACCCTCTATAAAGTTCTTCTCTTAGGATATTATCGGCCTTCTCTTTTTAAGGATTCGAAGGAATATGTTAAGAGATGTGATAGTTTTCAAAGAATGGGGAAGCTTGTTCCTTCAGATGAAATGCCTCTACAACCTCAAGTACTTATTGAATATTTTGAGAAATGGGCTTTGGATTTTGTTGGTCTAATCAATCCACCATCAAGACAAAAAATGTACATTCTTATTTGTACATATTATGTCACAAAATGGGTGGAAGCTAAAGCACTTCCTTTTGCTACTGAAATGATGTAGTTTCATTTCTTTCTAAAGATATTTTCACTCATTTTGGTGTCCCAAGGGAAATTGTGACAGATCAAGGTACTCAATTTACATCCAAGTTGGTACAGAATATAATGGAGGAGTACAAAATCAAACATCAAAATTCTACTCCATATCATCTACACACCAATGGACAAGTTGAATCTATCAATAAAGTAATTGAAGAAATTCTTACCAAGTTTGTGTATATGCATAAAATGGATTGGGCAGAAAAATCTTCCAGAAGCTTTATGGGAATATCGTACCACATGGAGAAACATAACAAGACACACTCCTTATGAACTTGTTTATGAAAAGAAAGCCATTGTTTCCTATTGAGTTCCATATAAAGACTTTTAAAACAACAATGAAATTGAGTATTGATCTATCATAATCCCAAAGAAAAAGAATGGAGCAATTGAATGAACTTAATGAGATAGATGTTATTCATAGAAATAATATAGTCCAACAACAAAGATTTGGGTGGCATGATAAGTTTATAAAAGAAAGAAAATTCCAGCCTGGTGATTGGGAATTGATTTTTTGTTCATAGTTTAAATATTTTCAAGGAAAATTCTGAAATGCATTGGCTTGGTCCTTATGAGATTGACATTTTCTTTGATAACAGAGTGGTTAGAATCAAAACCATTGATGAAAAAAGTAACTTTCCTTGTAAATGGTCATAGATTACGAATATATCATAAACCATTAACAAAAGGAAGAGTTCATAAGAAATCTACAAGATAATCTTGATTTGAAGTTGGTCAAGGAGGATTCTTCTTCCTCTCCAACTTAGCCTTCTACTTTCTTTTAAAAAAAAAAATATTAAAAAAAAAAACCAACAAAATAAGAAAAGAAAAAACGAAATTATTTTTTTATATAAACATGAAAACCAACATTGTTGGCATGTTTATACAGAAAATCTAAGTTGAAAACCAAGAATCCTTGGCAGTGTAGATTTTCTTTTTAATTCCCTATTCTTGTCCCATTTAATTTTATTCCTCTTTTCAAAAATAAGACAGCTACAGAATTGTCAATAATCTGCAACTCTCATGGAATTATGTAGCTGAATTGATAGATTGCAACCAGGGCAAATGAAGATCATGGAAGAAACAAATTGGATTAAGATTACAGCTAAAGAAACTTGAGTACAACCTACAAAAGGAAAAATCCAAAATCAGTATGGAAAAGCAACAGGTATGTTAATATTACTTAAATAATAAAGCAAAAAAACATTGAATTATGAAATTAAATAGATGTATGACCATTGCTACCACTATATTGTGTAATGATTACTTTCATTACAATATGACTTTGGTTTTAGCAAAATATATTGTCAAAAGGATATAACTCTGATATCAATTCTTGTTATCATAATTCACTCCCTTCCTTTTATATAACATTCCATTTCTGTTGCATACCATCACATTTTCTTACATCATATCCATTCCACTTGGCCCTATTCCATTGCCAAAAACGTCTCACCTATTACCCAAATTCCATCCTCCATAACCAAATTCCTTTCATAACCTTGTCAATGAGAGAAATAAAGGGCTAAGACTTCTTCAACATGGGAGTCATTGTATGCTCAGAGCTGAGCGAGGCTAAATTCCTTGAAGGATACCAATAGGTGAAACAACACTTGCAACAAGAGCAATGATTAGAGTTTTTGGAAAAATTTGATTGTCATGAGAAATAAGTGAAAAATCATTTGCTAGGGCATATGATGGTATAGAAGCAGATATTGAAGACATTAGATTGTTTTGACAGGGTCATTTGTAGCAGAAGCTAACAGATTGTCGAGAATCAAGAAAAGTTGGTTCAAAAACCAAACGATCAAGGAGAAAGAATGGGAAGTAATCCTTAAAAATATAGGTATGGATATCTTTGTCTTTAAGAAGGGAATTCTAGTCACAACCTTAAAGAATAAATGGGGAAAATTGTTGTTGATTATTCAAAAATTCATAACTTGTGAGGTAGGCTTGGAAACATGTTCTTTTACCATGCTTTATTGATGATGAATTTTCTTGATGGTAATGAAATCAACCTACCTTACTTCCTTCTTAATATTTTAAGAAAAATGGTTGGAAATATTCAGAGGAAAATATAGTCCATAGATAATGCCTTGTACCATCATGTGTTAGTGAAAATTTTAATTGAATCCCATCTAAAAAGAAAAGGGGATATCTGGGAGGATTTTCTGATTAGAAATCATTTTAAAGAAGTTGAACGAGAAGGGCCTAGTGACAAAAGAAGAAAGAGTAGAATAAGGTTTCCCTCAAACCCTAAGTAAATCTCACCAGCATAAGAAACACATAAATATCAGTATTTTGATGATAAAACCGCTCTTATAAATGTGTTGGAAATTCTTAAGCAGGAAAATGTTATAAGAAAGATAGCCAGCAATGAAAGGGAAAGTACATCAAAAGGAGAAGCATAACAAGAAGAAGTTAAAAATCATCCTCTTATTACTGAAAAACCACCATCAACTATAATAAAAAATGCAAGGCTTAATAAACCAATACAAGCACAGTCTCAGCAATCTCCATAATTCGTCAATTTAGAGGAAGAAGAGGAATCAAGAGTTCCATCACCAGTTGCAAGTCCAGCTAGGAGAACTCCAGAAATTGATCCTATATAGAAAGTAATATATGACTACATAGAATCTTTGGAACAAACAACTATGGGAAAAATTGTTGAATCATCTTCAAACTGAGAAGAAATTATTCATTTTGATCCTCCAGAATAACCCAAAATTGTAAACACTCTCAAGTAGGAAATCTATGAATTGGAGGTACTAAATAGACATTTGAAGTAGGAACATGAAACAATAAAGGCACAAAATTAAATCCAAATAACTCAAAATGACAACATATTGTTACATCTTGGTTTATGGTATGAGAAAAATAAGAAATTGAAAGCTAAAAATCAATTTCTTAAGAAAAAGGTCACAAGTTTGCAGAACAAAATCTTGATGAAGAAACGAAGAATGGCAGCAGTCAGTGTAAAGAAAGCAAGAAGGACTAACTTAGATATTCTTGCTCTGGCCTTTGAAGATGCTCAGTGACAGAAGAAGATTACATATTTTTAAATTTTGTGCATGAGGACATGCAATGTCGTCTGTGTGGGGGAATGTTGAAGCCCAAAATTATCTCCTTTTTACCACCTTCTTACACTCCATCCTCCTTCTTTTTTACTCTAATAACTCTAATTGAGCATCAATCTACAAGTTTCATGGAAATAACATGTAATTAAACATATTTTGTTTCATAAGTTTATTTTTTCTTTATTATTTAACTTAATATTTGCATGAGCTACTGAATTGCACCAATTCTATAGCTAATGACTAATTTTGCAGTAAAGTCAAAGGTTCGATAGGTTTCGGAACTCCAACCGAGGAACGAGACATATGGGAAGGTAGCTAATAGTTGGCACAATGATATTTGCCTATCTTCATGTTCTAGATTGAAGATGAGAACATCACATATGCCTAGTCAACCTAAAAGTCAACCAATAAAGAAGGAGCTAGAGGTGAACCAGGTGAGCGATGAAATTAATTGAAGCAGATATTTAGCCTCATGATTTGCTTCTCTGATAGAAAATCATGAGGAAATCATGGGATATTATCCTCATGTTATTTTTAGTATTTTTCGAGTAGGATAGGCTCTTATGTCGCTAAACAGTTATTTGATAGAGGTTATAAATCTACCTCTTAGCATGATAAACATGATCTTGCATATTGTTTGAAAAACTATGTTGCATAACTTATAAAACTCAGTTTTATTTTGTATCCTTGTTGTGCATTTCTTCGATGCGAATAGAGTCCTTTGAAGAGTCGTGTTGTTGCCTACATCTCGCAGGATGTCTCCCTAGAGTTGTAAGTTTTTATTGTTTTCAATTAACATTTCAATTATGCATTTTATTTTGTGCTTAATTCATTCATCTAACTGTCCAATTCGGTTGCTAGTGACTGCTTTTGACAGTGATCACAGAGTTCATAACAGATCATATTTTGTTTAATCATTTTGTTGTTGGATGAATGAGTGAAGTCAATATCTCTTGTGCACATGATAAGTAGTATGGCGGAGTGTGGATTGATTTATTATTTATAGTATAATTTGAAGAGGATTTCAATTTCCAATTAGTGTTAATTTCTCTTTTTCTTTAAGAGTTATTTAGATTTAGTATTTAATTAAGTAAGTGTGATATTTCATTTAAGCAAGTGTAATAATTTTAATTTTATTTTTGTTAAAGAGTAACATATTTATTTTCATGTAAGAATGATGAAAACATACGCATCTCAATATCTCAATTTAACCTAGGAATTGCTTGAATAATCATGACTTCTAGTACAGTACACATACACTTCATCAGTATACTAGCCCTCGCCAATAATTTATGTAGTAATTTAACATCGATTAAATTACCAAACAATTCATTACATGGAAATTCCCATTTGGAATTTAGTTATGATATCCTCAATTGTATTAGTATGCATATTTCCACAACTAGACATAATTTCTAGAAGGATTTTGGATTTAACTTGATCTACTTCATTCATCTTCACCTACATGTCTTATCGAAGCAACCACTATAATATTTCTTGATACTATGTGATTTGGCATTCTTAAGTGTTAGAAATGTTGATTACATAGTCATCCCAATCCCATTATATTTAAATGATCATTAAAAACCATGTATCATGGAATACTACCTGAAAATTGTATTACTTCTCTTGTATCTTATTTAACAAAGGGTCTTTGCCTATTTACTACATAAACATTTTTCTTTCATTTTCTTCAACTCAAATACAAAAGAATTCATTTCCATATTCTTTCACACAAACTTCCAATCAATGGTTCAAATTGTCATTCAATGTAAAGGTCATGTACAATAATTAAACCAAGCCATCCACCATGAACTTTAGCACAATACTTGGAGTACACAATTGTGATCAATATTTCCAAATATGCATGAATCAATATGAATAGAATTCTAAGAGTAAAGTAAAGATAATATATTTTTAGAGAGTTTGATGCCTCCTAAGTTAGCCATCATATTGTTGTTGTATTTAATTCCTTGTTTCCACATGTTGTTTCATCTATTCCTTCCTTTGAGTATAATTCTTCAAACCCCATGCTTACACAGTAAGCCTTTTTCCCTTCCCTAATCAAGAGTGCCTTGTAAAGTTTTCCTTGTAATGATGTCACCTAATTCTTCATAAATATAAAATCTATTACTACTTGAAGTCTCAATTATGTAGGGAAAATATGTTTCCAACTTATAGAACTTCAAATGGAAATTCTAGTTAAAATACCTTTAACAGCTTTATAGCCTTTGTTATTTCTAAGGCCCTTGGGATTGCACATACAATACCAAGCCCTATTGGAAAGTGCTAAGATTTCTTAATAGCTTGTTAGTGCTACATCCACTCATGTTCCAGACATCAACAACAAAGTTGAGGTGCTTCCTTTGATAAATCCAAAAAAACTGAAATGATTTGATTTCCTAGTGACAATGTGTTTGTAAGAACATTTTCCCAAGAAATATACAACCTGAATAGATCATTTTGGCAGCTACCACTCATAGAACTTGGTAGAAATTTGTAATTCCAACATCTCTATCAACTTTTTTAATCTAACAAAGAATATTTTCTAACAAGCAATCACAAAAAATGCATATTTACTTAAAATCTTTACAGGATTTCCAGCATCAAATACAAAAGAAATCAACAAAAAATATTTTACAATAGCTGTAGTCATCATTAGATAAGTAAATGACACTTGGAGTGTTACTATTGGGCCTTGAATATTTCATATCATTAAGTATATAAAAACTCTATTCACGAGCCATATTCCCGCATTTAAGATACTTTTCATAGTATTATACCATCAACTTCCATTAAATGAACCTCTTCTACCCTGTGGTTAATTATTATGGATTTCTTATCTTTTTAATGATTAGACGTATTTTTAACATGGTTTTTATCAATGAAGCTTTACTAATGTGGTTATGTGACCAAGAAGCATGTTCGAATATGGAAAGCTCAATGACAATTTGGCAGTTTAGCAATTTGGTATTTAGTTACGCACTTATGGAGCGAAAAAAATCAGAATTATAAAATATGTTTTTATTTTATCTAGCTTTTGTAAATTAGGTTCCACATGCACCTAATATTATGCTACAACCCTTGGAATATACTCATCTCACACAAGGGATCCTAGCACATGATTTAAGTTACAACCAAAAATATGTAGCCATTTTGAAACTATCATGTTCCACCTCAATTTTTTAGGTGATGGTGGCCAATCTCAAGAATAAAAGAAATGGGTTTGTGAAAAGTATATTGATTTATTTGTATCTAAAGCTTTTTCCGAAAATTCAATACGGTTGCAAAGTTACAGTAGATTCTTCGGAGCCATTTTGTATAAAATTTCTGGAAAAACCAGATTGGCAAAAAATCTAAACAGTCATTTTTGGACATCATGTACGAGGCCATGGAATTGAATCAATAAAATAAGAGAGAGGTTATTTTTAATAATATAACCAATTACACTCCATACAAACGTATCCATAAAATACATCATGGTTAAGAAGATATGGTTAGTTCCTTAACACTAATTTGTATAAAATTGCAAAAAAACCCAGAATTATGAGATTTTCCTCTAAAATTGTAAATTCATTTTCTGAGTTTAGGGGATTGGATCTTATCCTTCCTCAATGGATTTTATGTATAAATAAAGCCTCAAAGGACATAGGGATAAGGTTGTTCATTACTGTAAGAGGATTTTGTTCATTATTGTAATAGAGGAGATCAATGATTAGTTTTTGGAGAGATTTAGAGAGCTTATTTGTAACAAAGATTTTTGATAGGAATAAAGAATTGATGGTTGTTGAATTGTGGTATATTTTCTTAGCAGCACTAACCTCCTGGGAAGGGCCTCTCAGTGTGGGTAAGTATTGTTATGTTTTGTAGATTAGTTTTACATCTAGCAATTTAGTTTTATTTTGCAATGAATTTATGTTAGATAAAACTTACATCTATTTACTTTCATGATTTCAATTTAGTGTTTAGTACTTCTCTTTAAGTTTGAGAAGTGAATTCCATTTGATTGCATATATTATCCGATGTCCTTTTCAATTTTTCAGCAGATTTGTATTTCACATAGTATTAGATTCATTGCTTTATTTTCAAATATATTAAGTAGAATACATTACGATAAAATTCAAAATGAGTTTTATTGGGCTTAAATAGTCAAACAAATTTAAATTATTTTCTTAACATTTTTTAATGTCTCAAATTTCAATTTACAGATTTTTCGTACTTAATCCAGTACTAGGTTTTGTACCAGAACAAAGTATTAAAAATATATGTAATTTGTAGTTTAAGATTCTTTAATTGACTGAAGCTTTGCAACTACTTGGTAAAAGATTCCTACAGCAAATAAAAACCTACAATATATCTCTAAGCCTGCTTAGCATTTATTTTTTTATAGTTTGTTAACACATTTCTTGTATTCAAATTCAAGCTTCTGTGATCCATAATTTGTAAATTCATGAAAATTTTTAGAGAAAATCACATATAGAATATTTGGTCAACGCGTTTTGATCCAACCAGTGTGATTCATCTTTAGGACAAGATGAAGAGACAGATCTTAGAGGAAGGTTAAATAAGAAGATAGGTCAATCTAACTGTTAGAAGATAAGTATTAGAAGATAGGTCCTCTAACAGTTAGGTTGACCTATCTTCTTATTAATCGTCCTCTAAGATCTGCCTCTTCATCTTGTCCTGAAGACGAACCACACTGGCTAGTTCGAAACACGTCAACCAAATATTCTATATGTGATTTTCTCTTAAAATTTTCATGAATTTACATTTCTTGTAGTTTATTGCCTTGCTTTCTTTACTTGCCTTGTAAGCTTTTACTTACAGTTGTCGGCATTTACTTTTCTACAATTTACTTTTTTTGTGGTGTGTTTAATGGGTTTCATCACTATAGGATTAAAATCGTTGAAGTCTCAAGACCTAATAAACTACATATATAAAACCACATGAACATTCTAAATAAAATACTGTGGTTCAAAACCTGATAAGTATTAGAGTCCCATAGTCCAGGTACAAGTGATAATCCTTAGTGATTAGTTCTTTCTAGTGGTATTTGTTAGCATAAGTTATAATGTGCTCTAATCCTACATTTTTTATGCTTGCATCCCTAATTCTTATGACCCCAGATTGATAATTAAATGTTGGAACTATAATACATATAATTCCACCAACATTTTTGGCATCGTTGTCGAGGAGGTGCTAAAGGGATTAGAGCATAGTTGATTTCGCAAGTTTTCTGCATGATCTTAGTTGCAAGGAAACTAGAGGGTAGAGAGTGTATTGTAAGACATGATTGAAGAGCCATGCATCCACTATGGTGGGGTTGCTCCAAATTCTAGTTGTCTCTAATTGATTTTCTAGTTTCTTTTTCATATGCATAGAATTAAAGGTAGGATCTATAGCCACATTTTTCTTTAATTTTCTTTGCAAGTGTATTTTCCTTTAGATTGATTCATGGAATGAAATGAAGCCTAACTTGTGTGAACAAATAACTTGGTGACAATAGGCTCCATGGTAAATTTTAGGGGCGAATTTTAGCGCAAGGGCGAAATTTAAGGTGTTTTTCATTTTAGAGGGGCGAAATTTTTGTAAAACACCCATTTCATATATTTAGCCCAATTTTTATTTAGAAAATAATTATTTTTTTCATTTTAGCCCCAAAAAAAGGGACGGATAAACTATGAAAAGACTCATTTGACCCGATTCACTTGGTTTGGGAGGTTATATTCCATTACAATCACCCGATTTTCTGCTTTGCAATGTTAAATTTGTTTGGAATCGCCTATTTTCTAGTTTGGGAGGTTGTATTTGGTCCCAATAAATAAAAATATAAATAAAGTGGAGGCATGGTAAATAAATAAAACCTATTTTTATACCTACTCCAAAGGTATGGTAAATAAATATAAATATAAATAAACTAGAGGTGTAAATAAATAAAACCTCTTTTTATATTTAGTTCATAACCCTCTTTCCATTTAAGAAGGCTTAAAAAAGAGGTTTTATTTAAGTGAATCCTATGGGCCAAATACCATATTTTTAAAAGAGGTATGGTAAATTAATAAAAATACAAATAAACAGAGGTATGGTAAATAAATCAAACATTTTTTTATATTGACTCCATAAGTCACCTTATATTTAAGAACACCCAAGAGTGTAAATAAATAAAAATATAAATAATGTGTAGGTATGGTAAATAAATAAAACCTCTTTTTATACTTACTCCAAAGATATGGTAAATAAATAAAAATATAAATAAACGAGAGGTGGTAAATAAATAAGACCTCTTTTTATATTTAGTCCATAACCCTCTTTCTATTTAAGAAGGCTCAAAAAAGAGGTTTTATTTAAGTGAATCCTATGGGCCAAATACCATATTTTTAAAAGAGGTATGGTAAATT